>JAIPRN010000077.1:0-103169 GCA_025469175.1 Geopemphigus sp. TES_GeoC_2020
CTCCCGCCCTCTTTTTTTTTTTTTTAATACGTTACCGGCAATACCCTCACTGGCCCGGAAAGCCTGAAGGCTCCGGACCAATGAGTCGCCATCGTTTATTTAAAAATTTAATACAAAATGTCTTACAAAAACGATTATCCTTAAGGGTAGACGGGCAACGCGAGCTATCCCCACGTAGTTTTACCCCGCCCCCCATACATGGAATCTAATTCACAATAATCCTTAAGAACTGTCACTTCTTAAAAACTATCACGTGAATGGTGCGCGGTGACAGGACAATACCCTGCCACGGGTTCCCCCGCCCGCCCCCTGAACGAGAAACCTCCTTGGCGTTCGGAATCGGTTCCCGTTAATATGAACGGCGCCGTATTCCGGCCAACAAAATACGGTTCCGGGTTCGAAACGTTCGTCGGATATTTCGTTTACCGTCGTAATAGTAATTAGTTTCACACACGCCGTACTCGAAATGATTACGTCCGAACGTCGCCTCGTCGTCTTGTTAATTAATTCACGTCGGAGTCCCGACGCGACGAATCGCCCGTTGAAATTAAACCGCGTCGTCTTTACGGGCCATTGTTTCGTCCGTAGTTTCGTTCCGTCCCCGGAACATCGTTCTGTGTACCGCGTTTGTAATCGGGCCACGTCGGCAACGCGAATTTTCGTACGACCGTTCACGCTATTCTGTTCTAATGACTACCGGCAGCCAGCGTGGTCGTTAATCGGCCTGAAATCCTCTCGTTTCGCGTTCGATCTGTCATTGGTACGCCACGCTCGCGCGTTTTATAATAGTGACGTAACCTCGTGACGGCGTAACGCGAATACGCGCGGCGTACATTTCGGAATACGTCGATTACATTTCGGGCGTGAAGTCGAATTTCGAGCGATTTTCTAAAATTAGTTATTCGTACGTTTCGTTTTATTTCTCTAACGTTCGTTGTTCGAACCGAGTAGATTTGTTTACGGTTTACGATACTTTTCGGATTCGTTTTATATTTATTTCATTTACCGTTCGAACGTTACTTACAAAGTGTTTTTCGTTTTCATTTAATAAACATGTTCGTTCGATTCGACACGTGTATCCCGCGGCTGCGGTAAATGTCTTCATATCGATAGAGTTCAAGTAGGCAACTTTTCGTCAAGTGTTTCGACCAGTCCGTGGGGCGGTGGAGATTCCATGCGCGAATGAAAACCGACGTTACTCGTAATATCGGGAAAATTTGTTTTACCGTAAAATAGCGCGAGTCTACCGCGGCAAAATAAATACAAAACTATAAATTCGATACGCGTAGTAATAATATCGTCGCTGTTTTTTTTTTTAAAATTAATCGTAATTTTTATTACGACCACAACAATTAGGTGTACGTTATTAATTTTATTGCGGCGTTTCAACCGATCGCGATAAATATATGTAATACAATACGGACGTCTAAAAGGCGAACACATATAAAACCAGATCGGACCAGGTTTTCATTCAGTGTCTTTGGGCCCGCCGCTTACGCGCCTATTGATTAACGTACGGTACACGCGAACAATGAATTATTCGCTGGTCGTTTTTATAGATCAATGATATTTAAGTCAGCGCACGTACTGAAAACGAAATCGTTCTCTCAGTGGACGATTTTACTCACGTTAATACTGTGGACATGCGCGTACTATTCGTTGACAGTGATTAAGGAGTATTCGAGCCAACGCCGTTCGTTTATCATGCAAGGTGAGTGTTCGTCGATGTCTATTATATTTAAATAATATTATATTTAATATATGTATATATATTGTAACACGACCGACGAACCGAAGAAGTTTATAGTTGTTTACTTGCACCGCGTCAAGTTTGAATAATATTTTGTTTCGTTATTATTCAACGATAATTTGTATGGGCCAAAGCGTCGATTTTTTTGTCAACAGAAACGAAAAACGATAAAGCTCTTATATTTCCGATTATAAAACTTAAAATATAAATAATTTTTATACACATTGTCATATTGTGCACAATTATCGCGAACTTGTAAATCGAACGGTATTATATACGAACATTTTAAAAGCGCGTAAAACGAACGACGACGGTTTTCTTAAAATTCGGTTATGTTTTCAACGTTATCCGATTGTTTTCGCGACGATACGTATCGTTATTTAGCGCCGAGTTATGTGTTTCATTAATAGTTAGGCGGCTTTACGAAAAATTTAAGAATTTATAAAAAAGTTAATATAACCACGAAAACCTAATGACGCCTACGAAATTACCTCTGTATACGGCAACTCTTATAATTGGTACCTTGAGAAAAGAAGCCATCAGGCGGAACGCCGAATAATTCAAACTCACGATTGACCTTTATGTTTCGTAGATTATCAGAATCCCGGGTACTTGGTCAAGACGCCGGGTTGCTTGATTCCGGAAATGTACGTGAACGATTCCGAAATAAACAGTTTTATGAAATACGACGACGTATTGGACTGCAAATCGGAATGGAAATACACTTCGTCGTTGGTCACGTCCAACTTGACGGCGTTAATATTGAATTTCAGCGCGTTGGCCGCGTTAAAGATCGACGTTGACGACCCGCAGTTCGAATGCTATTACACCGCAATAGATTGTATCCCGATCAGTAACGATCCTGACACGCACGATCAAAACGAGTCGAATACATTTACTCCGACCATAGTGTTGGTATCCGAGTAGTAGACGATCGATTATTGATTTTACGTTACGCGCGGTTTTTAACCGCCGTGGTTATAACGACGTGTTTAAAGCGTTTTATTTGTTCCCACAGAGTCGGCGAGAGAACGTATTTCCGGGACGACGTGACGGTACCGGACGAGATGGTCGAAGTGACCTGCACGTTCAGGACGTTAACAGTTTACGTCGATTACCACGTGTTCGTACGGCCCACCCCGTCGGTGAAAATCCGGTCGGACGGTGCTGTCAGCGTGCTGATATTGGGCTTGGACGGTGTGTCGCGTCTGAATTTCCATCGGCACATGCCGAAGGCCAGCGCGTTCTTGTCCGCGCTCGGCAACGTGGAGCTGTTGGGCTATAACAAGGTCGAGGACAACACGTTCCCGAATTTGATACCGGCGCTTACCGGGCTGTCGGTGGACGAATTGAAGAAGCGATGTTGGCGTGACAAAGACGACTTCTTCGACGACTGTTACTTCGTATGGGACGATTTTCGAAACGCCAATTTCGACACGGTGTTCATGGAGGATAGCACGTTCATCGGGCTGTTCCATTATTTGAGGAAAGGGTTCCTGAACAAGCCGGTCGACCACTATTTAAGGCCGATTATGGTACAGGCGGAAAATATGATAGGGCACCAAGAACGGAACAATATAAAATGTTGTATAGGCACTCAGTTAGGCATGACCACGTTGTTCAACTACGCGCACAAGGTCGCGTCGTCCATGGCCGACCGTAAGTATTTCGGATTCTTCTGGTCGTCGAGCCTGACGCACGACTTCGTCGAGTATCCGCGTTTCGGCGACGACGACCTGACGGCGATCATCGACAAATTTAACCGGTCCGGCGAGCTGAACAAAACGGTGTTGATACTGATGAGCGACCACGGGATGAGATGGGGAGTGTACCGGAGCACGTACCAGGGTGGCCTGGAAGACCGACTGCCAATGTTACGGTTGCTCGTGCCGGAGTGGTTCGAAGCCGCGTACCCCAAGGCCGTGCGGAATTTGAACGGTAACGTCAACCGGCTGACGACGACGTACGATTTGCACGAGACCCTGCTGGACCTGGTCGACGTGCGGCGGCTCACCGACGAATCGATCGAAGCGCGCACGAGGGCGGCAGCGGACACCACCAGCAGGGGCTCGAGTTTATTCCTGGAGATCTCGGAGCAAAAAACTTGCCAGACGGCCGGCATACCCAAACACTATTGCGCGTGCCAAGTAAGGAAGACCATGTTGACCGTGGACGAACCGTACGTGGTGAAAGCGGCCAATTACTTTACCGATTACATAAACGCCATGCTGAAGGATTATCCGCTGTGCGCGAATTTGTCGCTGCACGGTATCCAATCAGCGGTCGTGGAGTCGGACGAAGACATGGCGTGGCGCGTGGACGCGATACGAAATTACGAGCTACAAGTGACCACACTGCCCGGTAAAGCGAAATTCGAGGCGATGGTCAGGCGAACCGGCGAACAGTTCGACGTACTGGGCAACTCGTTTAGCCGATTGAACGCGTACAGCAATCAGAGCGTCTGCGTGAACGACCCTATCATCAAATTACTGTGCTATTGCGTTCGTTAAGCCTACGAACGCAATTACGAGTGTATTCGCGGGCCCATAGGCGCCCGGCACTGTTATAATAATAACGTAACCAACGCGTTCTAAAACCGTTGAAATAATAATAATAATAATAATAATAATAATAATAATAATTATAATTTGAACGAAACGTTAGTTTATCGTAGCGTTCGTTTATGGGCGCTGAAATCGATTCGCGTTAAACCGACGCCTCGTTATTTAAAACCGAACTATTTACCCGTTAAACGCCGACGTCTCTCCGTCCTGTTCCCCGTCCGACGTTACGATTTCGGTCGTAATTATTTATTCGCCGGCCGGTGTTGCCCGTGTAACGCGAAACGCGTATTGTTACGGCGATTAAGAGTTTACAAATTGTCTAGCACGATCGCTGAGTGGCTACTTTGTCGATCGGTCTTTTCATTTTTTAAACAATACACGCGTACATGGTACTTCTGAACGGTGTAACGTAATCGCCTCACGAAGAAATATTCGAAACAAAATGTCGTTCTATCACGGTACGTCTAGAGTTAAGAACGTCCGTGTAACACGAGTTACGCGTGTTTATTTGTCGTCAAATGTATGCGTATATATATATACGTCTCCCGGTTTTCGGTTTTCTGTCGTTCGGACAGCGCGAATGGTCAATGAGATCGATCGTTGTCGGTGTATCGCTACGACGGACCGTACACACGAAACGTACGGCGAACACCGTCGTCAAGGTTCGAAATGAACGTGGAAGCGAACCCGTTCGTTAAGTACCACTCGGCCGCGATCGTGTGCTGTTTGACATTGGCGGCCGTTTTGATTTTCGTTAAGTACCTACCGTTGTATCGGTCGTACCACGGGCGCCAGACCGAGCTCAACAACGCTTCGTCGGTGAGTGGGCCCGTCGCCGGGTACACGACGAGTCCGGCTTGATTACGGGCGCGATATTGTTTGCCTACAGCCGTCGTCCGGGAACGACACGTTTCGCGCGTCGCCGTTGATCAAATCGCCGGTCGCGTGTCTCGTAATCAATTTCGTTTGTACCTACACGGTGATCGTGTTGTTCGTCTGTCTGTACGGCCTATACAAACGGCCGGAGACGGCGTACGGGAAAATTCCGGGAGAACGTAGCAAATCGGATAGCCGATCCGACGAACCGAACGATGATAACAACTATTCCGACGACGACGACGACGACGACGACGAATCGGTTTTTTCGTGTCGATATTTATCCGAAGTAGAGACGCTCGAGTCCAACGCGGTCGGCTGTGCGTGTGGTCCGTGGACGGGCGACTGGAACGAATACTGGAACGACAAGAACGATTATTGACGGCGTTTCGATTTTCGTTCTACTACGGTCGGTCTAGTAAATTAATCGTTCGATCCGGCGATCACGATTCCGACGGTCGCGTTTGGTAAAAAAAAACGGTCGTTCTAATTGTAACCGTAGTCTTGACGAAGCGAAAAATTAGAGGCACGTATTTTTCTCGGGCTAACGATTCCGTTTCGCCGCTATTTCCTCGCCGTCGTCAACCCTAAACGCCGCGCGTAATTACAATCCGTCACAATTTTCCGCTTCGGCGCTATCCTTCGTAGCCACGGCCTACGCGAATGGTACCACTGGGCATATGGACCGTAGGCCAGGTCGGTCGAACCGGTCTCGGCACCGAAAAGTCCGTCCGACCGCGTCGTGAACACGCTCGGTTTTCTTTTTCTTATTAACTTTAGGTCCGTTCCGTTTCCTAGCGCCCGCGCGTCGCCGTTCGCTATTATTCGACGACGTCGTGACGTCAAGACTACGTGTGAAAATACTTCGAACGTAGGCGCACGTTTACGAATAGTATTCGTTGTGATATCGTTGTTATTATCGCTCTGTTATTACTAATATAGAAATCATTTTCAAATCGCTCCAATATATACAATATACGGCTTATCATAGTTAAATATTCGAGTTCGAAAATGTTCGAAAATTCAAAACGACGTGTCCAGCGCTGTTGTTGTTTAATAACCGTACTCGGAACTAACGGGTAATTTAATGGAAAGGACTAATTTTTTTAAACGAAACAATGTACGACAAAAATCGCACGATTATTACGGTAAATGATTTATTTAAAATAATGTATTCGTTTAAAACAATAATAATATTAATAATAATAAAAATGCTAAACACGAACCAAAAGTGACAAGGAATAAACTTAAACGCTTATAAAATATTACGAGCAAGCTCGCTGTAGTTAAACGATTCGACGACGTTTCGTCATTTGTCGTCCACGCTATAGCCCAAACTTTCCATTTCTGAAACAGAAAAAACACGACAAGGCTTCGTTGTAACGGGTACGAAATAATATCGTTCGCGGTTAAGTAACCCGAGCAATCGCGGGTTTCGTTTCGTATTGGATGTTCACGTTGAACGGTTTACCTTTTACGACGGCGGAATTATTCTTCAAGTTTATAAACCAATGTTGGTACGGATAATTAGGACGAATTCCGTTATACTCCTTCGGCAAGTATTTCGGATCGATGTGCTTGTGGAGCGATTCCATGTTTTTACCGTGGAAGAACAACTGCGAACGATAAAATAAAATGCGTTTAACACATCCTGTAGGGATTTTTCCGTTAAACGATTTCCACAATTGGAAATCGTAGGACATGAAAAAAACAAATTTGAAATTAATCGTCCGATCCAATTACTAAGTGGGTGATACTTGATATAATTACGGTTTTTCGACGATCGAACCGAAAAATCGAACGAGTAAATCTTTACGACGTATATTGAGATAGGTGTATACATAATTACGCGACGAAAAAATAAACAAACGGTTTTTTTTTTTGTAATAAAAGATTGAGTAATCATCATGGTCGTTGTCGTCGACGTGTTTAAAGCGCTTATTGTTTGTTTTTTTTTTTGCCACAATTCGATGTGAGAGAGAGAGTGTATGTGTGTGATACACGTCAATTTTCGTAACGTCACGAGTGACGTGATTTAAAACAACGAAAAAACTCGACCGCACGATCTACATCTCCGGTAGATCTCGACGAGATCACAGTGAACGCGTTTCGACCGTACCATACACGCAATCGTCGGGCCCGATTCCGTACAACAACGTAATATTATTCGGCCGATTTTCGACCGGCAGAATGACGAAACTCCGATAACATTACGACCTATGGTAACGTCTATTATTATTGTTGCCGCGATTTAGGTTGTTTTTCACGCGTTAAACGTAATAATGATAATAATAATAACGTACTATTTCGTTGTAGCGTTTGCCCAAAAACGGTTTGAACATATTGAACGCCGTCTCGAACGCCCACGATTCGTTGATGATATGAATCGCGTGTGTTTTCATCGGTATGCTGAACTGTAAACGAGTTACGGACGAGTGAGATAGATAGATAGAGGAGGGACAGATTATTCGGTAACAACGGGACGCTGTAACCGGGTAACAAAAATCGAAAACCACATACCACGATCAAGTCGAAAATCGTGGACACGACTCTGGGCGTGACCTGATAGGCGTGCTGCAACGTGAACCCGTTCATGTCGAATATGACCACACCGCCGAGTATCTGAGCCCTCGGTTCCAGAATGCCCAGCTCCAGCGTGGCCAGAGACGCCTTGAGTATTTCATTCACGTCGTAATCGTTGATGTTCCAATTGCCTGCGTAATAAATACGACGACAAAACGTATTTCGGGCGGCCGCTAAATTGTGTTTCCCCGATTATGTTTACGCGGAAGCGATGTGGGGAGGGGCCGGGAGGTGGACAGAGGGAGCGATTTCAAAACGACTCGTTATGGTTTCGTATTCCCACGGACGTCGCACCAACACGTTACCATATCGGTCGCGTCGGTACACAGCCGCAGGGACGCCGACGAATTCGCGTTCGGAATTTTCGACACGGCGCTTTTCGAGCCGAAAGTGTGCGTTTAACGGTAACGCATCGTTCCAGCAACCGTTGTTCGTTTTCCCGACGTTTTTAAATATTGCCTACAATTGAAATTGCGTTTTCATTTTATTGAATGTCGTCCGGCGCGTTTTTTGGTCGCGAATTATTTATCGAGGCGTTCTTTAGTGAAATTTTTTTTAAACGATTTTCGGAACGTTTAAACCTTAGCTCTAACCATCAACAGTATCATTACGCTATTATATATTAACCGGCATTATCATTTTCGATGTCCAAAATCGCTTTGAAACATATATGAAACGACGAATAAAATCGTAACTTTAAACGACCAATCCAAAAATACGAAAACAACGGTCGAAGTTCACGGCCGTTTTTAAGAATACAACGTCATTACAAAATTTGAATTTAAAAACGATACAATACGGCCCGTGTCCTCTGGTTCCTTTCGAAATTCAAAAATTAAATGTTACGTTGTCACGCCGTAAAGACGTCCCAATATATCGTCGTCGCGACGACCTTTCGGTATTAATAATAACGTGTAAAGACTTTTTAATATTCTCGGTCGGTCTCGTCCCGTATCAAATTATGTAAGTATACAGCGGTTTACGGTTAGAAACACTTGTCCGCCATTCGTTCCAGTTTACCGATCTTTTAGGTAATACGAAACAATCGTACCCGCGGAATATTTGCTTATTTCTGTTTAGTTCCTTCGAATAAATAAACCATCCGTCCGTAATTATAAGAGCTCTGTCGCAATACGTTTCGCGTTTATAGATCGCGGAGATAAACGTAATTTATTCGTACAACGTACCCGAGATATTATCGATTTTCGTATATTTGTACTCGGGCGACCTACAGGTATATAAATTTTTCCCTAATTTCGAAGCACCGTGCCAATTGTTCATTTACAATGTATGTGTTCGTCGAATCCGAAACGACCTCGAACGAATACAATCGTTATACGACCGTGTATTCACGTCGGTGACGGATATTATTTCTTACCGAACTGTACGTGGATCGGCCTATATTTGGTCGTTCGTTTGTTTCATTGTAAGCTCGATCAAACCCGATCGATCGTGAACAACGTAATAAACGTATTTGGACGAAAATCGAATAAGTACGCGCGTAATTTACGAAGAACACCAAGCCGTGTATTGAATACGACAAAACCGTGACGAATTGACGAGTAAGCGCCTCGTTTATGTTTATTGTTTACACTCGCTGGCAAATGTACCGAAATAGTTTGACAGATTCGACCGGGTTCGAATTTTCACGCGAAACCGTCGTCACGCCGATGACCGGACACGAAACGGTCGTCTATAGTTTTGATATTTTTTTTTATAACGTTCGCTAAAACGACGGCGGAAAGGCGCGTTCAAAATACAACCGACCTTTGGAATTATTCGGACAGTTTCCGAAATTCCAAATTTTAGAAACCTCCGCGCCGTGCCTGTCCCAAATAAAAACACCGCTCGTACATTCCCGCTCGGGCCAAATTTTTCGAACTAAAAACGCGACGGCTTCGACGGTCTCGAGATATAACGGATGTTCGGGTAATTTCGTAAGCGTACACCGACGGACGTACGCGATTGATTAATTGACGAGTAACAATGAATATCGAAGTACATAGTTCGGCCACGCGTTGTTCTCCGAAATAATGTTTTATTATTCGCATAGTTGTCCGGCGATGCTTGTGTTTATCGTTTTCCATGCCGTACGTATTTGTCGACGCGTCGTCGATACTTTTATAGCTCACTAAACGCGCGTACAGTTTTTATAATATTGCGCACGTGCCGGGCATAAAACGTGATACGAATATACGTTACGGCGGTTTTAAAGTAGTGAAAAAAAGGAACGATAAAATTATAGTTTTAGTCCTATAAAAATATATCAAACCGTTTATACGTCGTCTGGAGAGCGACGAAAACGGTTTTTCGGGTTACAAATTTCTCGCGTCGTCGTCGATTAACCGATACGTACCAAAAAATCAAATCAGACCGGCCGAAGTGTCGGAACTCAGACGCTTTGAGCCTCACCCCGTACGCTATACGTCCCGAAAAACAAGGCGTGGTTTAGTCGGTAGGTTTGGTGGAAACGGTTACGCGAGAATAGTCGTGGATGTTTGGAGTTATTATTAAAAATGTACGAGGCTCGCGGAAACGTTGGAAACGCGTTCGCCTACGCGGTCGAGCCGTCTCCACTCGTCGTCCGTACGGCGAGTATCGCTGGAAAGTATTACAACGAAATACAAAAATACCCCTTACCCAGTCTGAAGATTAAAATGCGCCGGCCCGTCTGTTCCCTGTACGGGAGTACGCTCAGCACGTCCGAGTCGGCTACGAACGACAAATCCAACGGGTTCACCGTGTAGTAGTCCGGATGATTTTCCCGAAACCTGTAATAGTTGACGAACTGCGAACAGAAAAATACCACAAAACGATCGGAATGAATTAAAACGCGCGTTGTGCACCGGTCACGGTCTTTGGTCGACTTAACGTGACGCTAAAAACCGTGCCACCGACGAGAAAACGCGGTAACGGCTAATTATAGGATCGTTACGTGATGGCGTTAAGTAACGGCCGTACACAATTACCGACGGGTGTATAGATGGATGGACATTCACGGGCTACGAACGCGCCCGACGGTTAGACGGGAATATTTTATTAATCGTAAAACGACGACGGCGAAAAACGTTTCGTTTTCGAATAACTAACAGCCGGAGTCGATTTCCCGGGTTAACGTCCCGTATTCGTTCATCCGTAAGCATACGGCGATGTCACGAGGCGCCCGGGGTACGGTTTCGGGCGGATTTCGCGAGTTGAATAACGCGCGCCCGGTTATCCGGGTCGAAAGACTGGTTCTGAAAGAACCGCGACATCGGGACAAACCGACGTGGACGACGCTCGTCATTGAATCATTGGGCGGTCGTCGACCCGAGCACGGTACACGCGGTCCCTTAAACACCTCCCGCGTAGGAGGAGGACGTGATTGGGTCGATAGCCGACGACGGCGAATAACCTTTTTTCCGTCGATATTTCGCCAAAAGCGCGCGTGTTATATAATTGACGCCGCGAACGAAACCTTAAAGTGAACGGGAACAACAAAAACCAAAACACGCGCGTTACACCACGTGTGTTATTGTAACGGATCGCGCGTGTTCGCGGTTTATGGCCGGTTGCGTACGACCACAGTCGAACGACGTAAATAGGGAAACGTTCGTACGGCGTCGTTCGCGCGGTTTGTACGGAAAAAACAACCGCGACGACGGGAACGGTTGAAAACCGAGCGTTAATTATTTTTCGATCCGAAATCGTATCCGTTTTAACCAAGTATCGCCGTGAAAAAAGGAGTAAACGATACGCGTTTTTTTTTTATTTACGGTTAATTAGTTGTCCGTGAGTAGTAGTAGTAATAGTAGCGCAGGGAGGACGACAACTTTCACCTTGGCTTTCGAATATATTTATTCGCCGCGACCGTAAAACGGCAAAAACGGTCGGCCACTGTTGGGTCGATATATAACGGTGGTCCGCGTAGATCACGCTATAGCAAGTACGGCCGGATCGTTTGGCCGACCGCGGTCGTCGGGGCGTTATTCGAGAGCGCGGGACGAAATTTCGTTATCCGCGGTACGCTACAAGTACGCGTATTATTTAGCGTCTGGTCGTTTCAAACGGTTCGGGTCTGTGAAATTATAATATTGCGCATTCGATATTTGTAATTAAACGGATAAATATTTCGCAATTTTACCGTACTTGCACAATAATAGTATCCATTTCAGTCGCGTATCCCATCGAGAACGTTTAACGAGATTTACAATTTACGAATGACTCAACGGTTCAATAACAACTAATATATACGTGTGTGTGTGTGTGTGTGTATTTATTTATGTATAACGATAAACGAGCGTCAACAACGATAAATATGCAGATCGATGGAATGAAATTATCACAATTACGTAACGTGGACTTTAATCTCGTATTGACGTAAATCGTTATTTTTTCGTATCAATCTTTAATAAATTATCTCAAACGCGGGAAGAAAACAACATTTTTATTATTCGCCCGTTGCACGTTCACCAATCGGACGAATAAACAATAACACACTTGCGGGTATACCGTTGTTTTCGCGTTCCTTACTCCTTCGGGGACGTCCGATTCGTCGTCCGGTAATATCGTTTATTAATTGTTCGGATCAACGCGAAGTTTCTTTTAATCGAATCGTAAACATATTATCGTGAACGGCGTACACTGCGCGACGGTTACATTATACATTCCTCGTGAACGCGACGCTTATACGTTAACCGTCGTTCGTTCACTACGAGTTAAGCCGGTAATAATATTACGCGTTGTGAAACCTTCGAATATACACGTGTTTTTCCCCCTTTCTCCGTAACGTTTTTCCGCGTCGTTGCCGTCAAAAACAAAACGAAAATGGTTCGCGTTCGTTTTCCGCGCCGTTGTGGTCCAAGCGCGCGCGATTTTTCCCCTTATCGTTATTGTGTTCGAGAAACGACACCGCGCCAACATGTCCCCAAGCAAAACGAGGCTTTCGATTTCGGTCGGGTTTTCTATTTTCTGTTCGGCATCGACAACGAACGTTACGTTATTGGATAAACGCTACGGCGGAGGACGAAACCGCGCTGCCGGCAATTCATTTTCGAAAACACGTTCGGGCGACGGTTACCGTCCGAATGTCTTCCACGGACACCATTATATCTTTAAAGAGTCGCGACGGAATCGTTAATTTTTTCGGACAAACGACCGATTGAAACACGAGCGCAATGGACGCAATGTTCGCCGGAACTCGTGCGCCGAGCGCGGCGTCGAAAATAACACAACGATTCGCGTTCGCGGTTATTTTCGACGGAAAATAAACCGGCGTCCTTGGCGGACAATCTTCGCCCGACGTGAGCGTAGCGTATTTCGTGTTCCTAATACGCGCCTCGTACACGTAATATAGAATAGTGAAACGACACCTGTTACACGCGGCAACGACCGGTGAATGTCGTAATAATAATTACAAACGCTGTCGGCGCATTAGCACGGCGCGTGTGTGCATATGTGTGTGTGTGTGTGTGTGTGTGTGTGTGTGTGTGTGTGTTTATGCGCTCGCGCGCGTGCACTTTTGTCTTTTCTACAGTGAAAGGAAAACGCCATTGTGAATACGCCTTGTGCCCGGGTCGGCCAGCGAAGATTTACGGTTTTTTTTTTACGACGCGTATTTTTTTTTTTTATCGTCCCGACGTTACACAGTGGCGAATGGACGCGCGCGTTTTGTTTTCGAATATCACGTAGGTCCGTCCGTAGACGTGGACCGAGACGAACGCGAGACGTGGCGAAAGTTGAATAGCACGGTACGTTATCGGGCGCTGGTACGGTATAACGAACGAACTGAGAGATCGTTATCGGCGGTTCGGCGGTTGCAATTCACTGACGACGTTTCCATTCTCGAAACACCGTGTGTCCGGTATGCGCCCGCGTGAACGCCGTTCGCAGAATAACGCGTCGACGGACTAATACGCGCCCTCGTCCTTTCCTCGATTACATTCTCGGTTTTCGAAAACGATACGATTCGTGTCCGTGTAAGTAGGGCGCCTTTTTTGAATCGACTACACATTATCGGCGTACGTTAAAATGTTAAATACCCTTGAATTGTGCCTTAGGGCCGTTAGTGCCTTACACGCACTTAAACGCGTGAAGCGTACCGAAAACGCGACGAATATAATGTTTTTTTATTTAACCAATTTTTCGGTGCGCCGCGAACGAGTTAACAAATTGCGAAACGGAACGCGTTTCGGTTGCAACGCGAGGGAGACGAAAAATCGTAGTGCAATAACCGGAAAGCGCGAATATTACAGCTACACCGTCTCACTGGGCCAAAGATCGTCGAGCGCCGTTTTTCTTTTCCGACAGTTTCCGCTTAATGTGAACGGACTTTCGTTTTCGTTAGAAAGCGTTTTCTCCCGTTCGCACCTAACCGTATTTCCATTAACACTGCGCCGTCCTAAAAACGTTCCGCTTCGTGTGTCCGACTGGTGCGTTCATAAACCGCGTAATCGTGTACGTGTTACTAAACGGCGCGTTTCTTGGCATTCCATGCGGTCTATGATTGACGCTTTCGTGTTTGTTGTTTCGTCGGCGAGAATATTTTTCTAACGTTAGTATTAGGCGTGGTGGTGCGCCTCGCGGTGCGCGTTCAATACGAAACGACCTTGAATTTCGCATAAAAACTCGAGGCTAACGCTATTGAAATAGCGGCGTGTAGGTAATTTTTACACGATAACAATAATAATAATAAGACACGCCCGTTCTAATGTAAATTTGTTTACGTCGTCCTACGATATACGCGACACGTACGCGGAGTACCGACGAATATGACGAGTAGTACACCGCAAACGGACGTAAACGCGTTATCGGGCGCGTGAAAATATTTAAACACGAATAAAATCGCTTTACGACCGTCGGTACGTAATACATTCGTTGCCGCGCGTCGTGTTCTGCGATAAATCGTGTACGCTCGTCGTCGACTTCGAAAAAAACAAAATGAACGTTTTAAAATTACTAAATACGCGATTATAAAACGAAAATTACGTATTCACGCGCTATAATTTACTTCGATTATTGTGCGCGAACGTTCTCCAAAAATTAGTTAAATATCTTAATAACACGCTCGCTGCTACGGCCTACCCAAATCTGTGTCTCATAAACACGACGTTCTATAATTACGTTCGATCGATCGGTGTAACGTAATACGAAATATATTTCAAATAAAATACCGAACGCGTCGATTTTTCGTTACGTAATAAATACGGTGTTACGTAACTCGCGTAATTACGAGTCAGTCGGATTTTAAATCTAAGAGAATCTAAACACAAAGGTTGGTCAACGAATAGGCCAAGCTCGTGAATTAATTCCAATTTCCGTGTCCGACGCGCGTCTTACATAAACCGGACGAACACACTCAATTTCAGTAATCGAGCGAAGTCATTATAGTAGTTACTTATAAACCAAGGTCCGACTTCTTAGAGTTACTCACGCGTGAACACGATATTTGATCGTTTCGAAATATTAACCGTTTCGTTAACAATTTTGCTCGCGTCGACGGTCCCGTTATTCCGATAGTAAAAAGTCGGTAAAATATAGGGACGAGTTACGTTACAAATTCAATAAGGAAGAAACGCCGCGAGTCGGTGTGATTTTCGAAATATAATCGCTTTTTACAACGATTTCGTGATTTTCGTACATATTTCTCGGCTTTTTACGACGCTCGGGTGACCGAAGAGACTAACGGTCACGGTAAACGTACGTTTAGCTCCTCCGGATCTCTCGTACGGGAATCCGTGTGCACTAAAGTGATTTGTCTAACGACGACGTTCAGTTCGTCTCCCCGAACGACGGCAAAGATAAATCCCAAAAACGGGGTACTTTTTTCGAAAAACGAAAAAAATCTCGTCGATCGTACGAAACGTGTAGTATTTCGTCGGGCGAGTGTGCCGCGGTGTACGATAAACTAGTTTACACGCTGTCGAGTCGGGCGGAAATCGTAACGACAAATAAACGGAAACGCGAAAAAAATCGTCGCCAACGAGTCTTCGCGTACGCGATGTTCGCAAGGCGATTACTCCGGGGAGAGGGGGGGGGTAGATAAAAAACATTCTCGACGAAAACGGACGATAAAAACTGATTCGTGGCGAACAATATCGCTAGCCGAGTAGCTAAAGACGTTGCGCGTTCGGCCTTGGCGGCCATCTCTCGGACCGTAATAACGTACAGAAATCGAAAAAAAAAAACCGCCACGAAAACCGGAATGATGACGGTATCGCGCACTCCGGAAACGGTAGCGCCGAGGTGAACGCGTGTGTACGAGCGACGAACGTACGCGCCAGATTACAGGAAACGCCGGACGAATCCCTATTAAATGTACGTGCACGCGCGTTATCATGTCCGAATGTTACGCGAGGCGTATAATTCATACGATAATAACCCCGGGACACGTCACGGCCAAAACGGGTGTATCGCCGACGCAGAGAATTACGCGAAAACAAAATTACACGTTAAAACCGTTTACGAATTGTCCTTATCGTTTATTACGCGTGATTGGTCGCCCGGACGCGCCGAACGCGTAATAATATTTTACGCGTTTCGCCGCGCGTGTATATATTCGTACATATATGTGCGTGTGTGTATTCCTAGCGCGTTATTGTAACGCGCGACTTTATCAAGGCTAATGATTTATAACTCGTAAATTGGATTCGACGTAGAAAATACAAGTTACGTCGTACCGTTTGTATAGATTTTTCGTCGAAACCAAACACGGTCGATTTTTATCGAAACCCGACGTTTAAAAACAAATAAAACGACGTTGCACGGAGGCTGTTGTTGTGATGAACGTACAGCCGTTTAGTCAAACGTACAAATATACGACCCGTTCGACGGTTTACACGCCGGGACGTGTCGCCGGACAATGCTGGACACCCCAATGTCAACGACGTGCCAATTGGTGTCCGTCTTGTACGAGCCAAACGCCGAAGTCGGTAGTGCGCCGCGTGATGGTCGGACGTGTACGGTCAATAAGGACGCGCTGTTCGCGTAAACAACGCGTACGGCGATCGAAATCGGCTGACGGAAGGACGCAACACAGCCGAGAGCCGTTTGTGTTCGACGTTTACCGATACGCATTCGGGTACCATCTACGGTGATTCGGTTCGGGTTCCCGAACGGGCAAGGAACGACGTCGCGCCGTCGAATAATCGTCGTCGCGCAAACGCCGGGACACGGTAGGAATAATCGCGACGGTCGTACTACTCGTAATCCGAAACCGGCGACGCGCGCGTTTTAAAACGACCGTGTTTCGGTATCGCCGGTAATATCGTGACCGGAATACGAACATTTTCCGTTCCCTCGGCGGCGCTTTTCGGCCCGCCTCCCGACAATCCAATTGCTTACGATTTCTTCCGCTCAGAAGTTACGCCCGTGTCCGTGGTACGTGTATATCTACGTTCTTTTAACGTAATCAGGCCGCTCCATCAGGCCCTTTATATATATATATATATATATATAGAAACACGGAAAATGCCGATATCGAGCCGAAACGTCGATAAATGTTCGAAAAACCGTTGCGAAAATTCCCGATTGTACCTTCGCCCCTCGGGGTCTGAACGATACGTGTCGAAACGTACGAATACACGACGATATTCCGCTCCTCTTAACCCGCTAGCCTAAGCCCACCCGGTTTATAATAATAATTCGCCCTAAACGAAAACCAAACCGCGGATACGAGCGAATCGTCGTTCGGAACATTCGTCGCGCGAAACGTTTACGTAATCTGTTACGTTCGTAGATACACGCGAACATAAATTATCGTCGCGACTAAACCGATTCGACCGCGACCCGTTCGTTTCACGTCGCTGTACGAAAACAATACGCCACGTCGCCCTACGGCACTACGGAGGAATACGACGTGTCGCGTCGCGTACAACGAAAAACGATCCCGGTCACTTTACCGTAGCGAATCGCGATAATCATAACGGCGTTATTAATTGACGCGAAATGTGTTATTAGAAATCGCCAGTTTCGTAAAGAAAAAAATGTAACAAATAAGCCGCCGTACTTATGGGCGAACACATTTCGCCACAACCGGACAAATAACGTTTTCGGGCCGACCGTAAATAATCCGATTTCATATATTGAGGAAAAGCGGTTACGACAAATTCGACGCGCCGAACGTTTGCGAAACCGTCGTTTATCAATTTTCCGTTGGCGTTACGTAAGCGTACGCCGCGTGTTTGCTATCCCTCCACACACACACTCGCGCGCGTACGGCGGCGATTTCTCTAGGACAACGGAATAATAATCGCCGGAATATGATCGTCGAGTCCAAATGCCAACAATTCGCCGCGTGTTGTACGGGAAAGCCGAAAATCTAATTTCCGTCGCGTTTTTCGAACAAAGGAAATCACGATTACGTAACGAAAAATTGCCACGAATAATCGTCGGTTTTATCACTCAACGGTAACGCGACACGTTTGGCGGCGTACACTACAAAATACAAATCGGCCGTCGATCGTAATAGTATAATTCGCGAATCGTATACAACAACAAACGGTACTACCCGTTAATCCGTTTCCTAAGACGGTAACTACACCGATATAAACGTATAAAGGAAACCCAAAGCGATTTGAAAAACGATAGAGATAGAGAATGACGCCGTTCGCAGCGTAAAAACTTAACTACAATAAGCGTCGCTTACAGCAATCACTCTAGCCGTCGATAAGTATCGAAACGTTATTATTTGAAGGATTTTTAGAATCAAGTCGTCCTGGCGACTAACGAAACAATTCGGACGTTCTAATTTCGAACTATTAATCGTACTTGCCGTGACGATTTTCGACAAAACGAAAGGTCGCGCGTAAACGGATAACGGACAAAAGAATGGTCGCGGTTGCTCGAAACACGAAGTCACGACGACTTGAAGGAAACGAAATGCACCGTCGGAAAAAAAATGACGGCCGAACAAACGCGGTCGATGATAAATGAACGTGTTGACGTAACGAAGTATTCGCCATTTCGGCAATGGTTTTTGACGCGCGCGTGCGTGCACGCGACACTCGAAAAATCGTTGACGCCGTCGTTATTATTCGTGGCTTGTGCACGTGGCCCGGCGAATCGTTCGAGTAAGAAAAACGTCGTTTTTGCCGCGTTATTTTCGTCAAAACCAAAAACCGAACGATTCGTATGGTTTCGCGACGATTGATTCCGAATTCTCGTCAACGGTACCGTTCGCGACACCGATTCGACGACGCCGTATTTTTTATACGTGACCCGTGGATTTGTTCGTAACGGGATCGTTTCGACGTTTAACGGCGTTACCGTCGATATTTCTATCGTACCGTCCGAATAGCGGACCTTGCGATCGTCTTTTAGCGCTTTCGGACTCGAAAAGCGACTTTCCGGAGATAGAAACCCACTGACGTTCGTACGGGTAGCACACACCGTTTTCCGTCAGTACGTTTTTTGGGCGTAATTTTGCTTTACCATTCGTCGCGTATGGTGCGGAGTATTTCGTCAATTCCCGTACGCAATGTACGTGTACATGCGCACGCGACGTTATCACGACACGAACGATTTATTTAACGCGTCGAATTACGCCGAACGATTATAAAATAATTCGCGATATTTTTATACTTTCTTCGGAAAGAAAAAGAAAACGTTATCTTCGTCCATCTTCAAAACACGGCGATTGAACTAATTATTCGGCGGACGGGCGTTCGTAGAAGGCGCGCGGTTTATTTTCTTTTTAAATTACCTTCGCGGCCGTTGGACATTTGACGCGCTCGTTCGTTAACAATACGAACATTTCCGTTTCCATTACACGACGAACACACGATTTACACACCGCATAATTATTATTATACACGCGCTCATTAGTCAACTTGTGTTATAACGCCACAGTTGCTCGCGTAAAAATAGCGAATAACGCGCGTACCAACTCATATTTCACAGGCACGGCGTACGTACCGCCACCGTGAATATATAAACGAAATTAAAATTCCTTTCGTTTTATAAAAACAAGAAAAAACAACCGTCGCCGTATTTTTTTTTTACCCTTGTTGTTCCGTAAAACGGACCGTTTTTTATTTTGACGTTTGCCATTATTAATACATTGCACTTAAAAATCATTATTAATGCATTCAATGGCAAATCCAATTCGTCGTATTCGTACGTTTTCCAAAACCCGTCGGCTTCGAAATCAACCGCCAGTCATCGTTATTATTATTCCACGACGTTAGCTCGTTACACTTTTAACGCGCGCGCTCGCGTTATAAATATTTCGCGTTACGTCGAGAACATTTCCAATTAGCGTAAAAACTTTTATTTTCGCGTTCGCGACGGAACGCCGGAGAGCACGTGTCGCTAGTTAGTCGTTAGCGCGCCAACCACCTGCAGATTTATAATTGTCCCAAGTCAACTTACCAGCTTGTACGCGGCGTGAAGTTTGAAATGTCGAGCTCTTAAGAACCGCAGTAGAAAATTCGCGTCCATTCTGTGTGGCGTGACATCGCCTTTCTCTGGACAACACAAAACCGACAATTAATTTCCTTCGCGAACGTAATTGACGAAATACGTTTTCGTACATAAAACCGCGGGAAATACGTTCAATTTAGGCGATCTTTCTTTTTTTCAATTTTGGCCTATTCGTCCCGAGGTTTTTACACCCGCGCCATCGTCGTGACTGAAAATGTCACCTAAGATTTTTTTTTTTAAATGGTCGGGACGTGACGCGTTGTTTATTATAACGGTAACTTTACGGCATTCGAGTCGAAATAAAAAATTAACGATTCGTAAATAATAAAATAGAATTTTTAAACAGCGTTCTCGCTAGATTTTAATTGTATATCAAACGTCCGGCTCCTATCCCATTTACGTTCCAAATGGTTTAATTCGGCCGCGCTTTTTAATTGCGCCGTTACAACGATAATGTTTATTCGAAGCGAATACAAACGGACGAAAATAAAAAAAAAAGAACGAAAAACGCGCGTTCAGCACGAACGCGTTACGATAGAAACATACGGTATTTTATTGTAAAATGTTTGCAGCTGCGTAGGCATTTACACATACACACATACAGACACACGTATACATATTTCTGTAATTTCAATCGTATTTCTTATACGATGAATATTTCAACTTCACGGCAGACGTTGAAAACAGTATTCTGGAGAGTATCGGTATAAAAAAAACAATTACGATCGAATACGCGATTTATAAGCGACTAACTTTTGTGTCGACCGTTTACGAAACGTCGATTAACATTTCGTATCGAAAACGAAAAACCGATAATTGAAAGGGCGCTTTTTCGTTTATAAGCGTTTATTGTCGAAGCTAATTATTTTCGTCGCGCGAATTACGTAATATAGACAACGCAAATATACAGTCACGTTAATAAACAATACGTATATATACATACGCGCAAACGATCGTAGCGGGTTTAAAAATAATGTTACGTTTCAATCGTCGTCGATTTACAACGGGCCAACAAATACGATTTTCGAATAGAGTGGTCCTTGTGTGTATATAAACACGAACAAACATTGAATGAATTATTACAAACCGATTGAATCATACGATCATGGAAAACGTAATAACATTGGGATCGAATACATATAGATATTATAATTAAAAACGTCGACGTAATAAATAATAAACGAAAATATTGTCGTTATCGCGTTCTCGTACAACACGACAATATACGTATATACGGTGTATATTTATTGTAACGAAGATCGTTTGCGACCGGTATCGAAATATTCACAAGGCTCGACGTGTAAAACTATATGAAGGAGCGTTATGCCGAAGGAAAATGGAAACGATCGATCTCGTCGTTGTTGTTTGATCGCGATTCCGGTAAACCTTGTTCGGAACTCGTAATGGATACGACACGAGTTGAAAATAAAAACCGAAAAATACGTTTAACGTCGAAGATCAAGGACGTTTTTTTCATATGTTCGCCAGTTTGAAACGAAAAACCGGTTCGGAATCCGATTCGTACGGCGAAATGATTGTCGCTAGCCCAGGTACCCGTTGTACACCACTCACACGTTCGAAACGTGCCCGCTGTTTAATGGTGCGTTTAATCGTTTTTACACACACATTTGTGCGCCATACTCAAATCCGGCCCAGGCGTCCGAACCAGTTCGCTAGTTGGCTACACGACGATGTTCGGAACGTCGAAATATACGGGAAACCCGCGGGACCGATTAACCGAAACCCTGGACGGTTAGGTACCCGAAAGCGAACCACCCAATACCTGAACACCGTCCACTTACCGTAGATCATGTCCTCGAGCTCGGCCAACAGTTTGGTCCTGGACTCCTCGGTCTCGCCAATGCGGACGCGGCCGTACTCGACCACGTCGTCGGGCACGGTCTCCAAGTCCAGGTCGGCCAGCACGTCCGGGAAATCGACGTCGGTGCCGACGGGCTCGAACACGTCGTCGACGTTCGCCGGCCCGACGATGTTGCGTTCGGCGTTCGACAGGATCACTTGCGACATGGTTTCGGCGCGCGCGCGTCCGTACTGGCGATCGTGTCGCGATTGACTGTGATGTACACGAGCGGCTACTGCTCGTATTGTAATCGGTTCGTTGCTGCCGTTCGCCGGTCTCGTACACACACACACACGCTGCACAGTGTTTAGCCGAGAACGAGCAAAACTGCAACGAAACTCACCTACACAAGCGCGCGCGTACGGTAATAAACACTGTCAATGTCGACCGTTTCAAGGCTGTCCCCCCCGTCAAAACAGCGGCGAAAACGGCCGCCGAACGCACGACGTGATGACGGAGACGATTCCAAAAATACCGCGAGCCCGAGTACGAAAAGGCGCTGATAACGACGGGTATTGAATATTCGTCGACGCGAACGTCTATCGGCCACGGTCCGCTGTCGGCGAATGGCCGCCGCGCGGACAGCACGTACCGTTTTCGATTTGTGTTGCGTTCTTCGACCCATTCGGTCGCTTTCCCGCCGTCGTACCTACGCGGCCGCAACGTTGCGTCACGCCAACAACACTATTGCGTAACGCGCGCGCCAACGGACCACCGCGCGATTATTCGTAATAATAATAATAATAACGACGACGGAGATAAATGATTTCACTCTCTTGACGACGACGAAATCGTAACGCGTCGATCAGTCCGCCGGCTTTTTAGACGCCCGTACGCGTAAAGTAAATCGCCGACGAAAAAATCGAAAAAAATTCGATTTCGAGTACTTAATGAATACGTTTATCGTCGTAGTACACCTGACGTTTAATAGTGACCTTTGAGTCGAATATGACGTATAGTCTACGCGTGCCCAGCAACACTAAACGCTATACTTCGATAAAAAATATTTTGCCGAACGGTATCGCGTAGCGCGGAACTGGCTGTAGTTGCCGTTATCGGCAGTCCCGACGAACACGACAGTTTCATCGATCCCGGTGTTTATGGCTCGACCATTTACAAGTTACGATAACAGATTGTACCGAGACGATCCAAGCACGTTCGTACTGTAAAGCTCGACCGACATGGAATGTATTTAAACCGATACAAATCGATATGACTACAGAAATCAACGTCGTTTTTTTATATTTCGCGCGTATTATCGGGAAACACTAAGCTCGGAAAACGTTTAATTTTTCGTCGAAATAAAACCGTTTCGTTTTCGTCGCAGACTTGATGGATTTACAAAATACACGATTTTATGAACGAAAATCGGATTTGTTTAAGTTTGACTTGAAAATAAAAACGTTTAAATTGTTTCGTTTCGACGAAATCTCGCAAATCTCGTTAGTATAATATTATTCGAAAAACAAAAATTTAACGATTGTTCGAACATTTTCCAACCAGCACGAAACGTACTGTGTAAAACGTAAAGATAATACGGTAATCCTCTTTCGGTTGACTCGCGTTGTTTTAGTTTTGTTTTTTCTCGTTACGTTTCTTTCGATTGAAATCGATTATTTACACTATTTAGGTCCTAAGTGAAGCGTGGTTTTTCATTTACAACGCGTTTCTCGGTTACGGGTTTATTCGAAATTGTAACGGAACGTATTGTACGCTTTTCTAAATACGAAAATACGATTTACATTGAATTTGCGTACGACGTTCGCAATTGTTTTGGACGAAATCGCGAAACAACCGGTGGAAACGTCAAATGAAATTACACTCTTCCATTTTCGTGGTATTCAGTACGCGACAAATTACGTTGGTTGTCCAAACGTAATGCTTCTAGGACGAATGAAACGAAGTGTTCGAGTTGTCGAAAAAGTTAGGAAAACGTTAAATTAAACTGTGCCGACGATGGTATTTCGGGTCGTATCGAAAATAATTATACGATTTCGTTATTCGTCTTATTGAATCGTTCGCGTCGAAAATAATCGGGTAAATATTACAGCGACCGCGGGCGTTAAACGGTCGGTTGTTCGCGGTTAGTGTTTCACCGCGATATTGTCGATGACGTTACGTGTTATCCGTTAAAACGAATGCGGCGACTCGAACGGTTGCCGTTGAACGACAACGTGTGGCTGACGAAATCGGTCGGTTTTATTTTTTTATTTTCAAAAATCCTAACCGCGAGCGATTTTCACCGAAATGGCCTCGGGGTTACCCGCTCTGATGGCGCCGAGTTTTAAACGATATTTTCGTACTAATCGCGATCACGAATGTAAAATTCCCGACGACGAAACATTACGTGGCGAAACCGTCACCGTTTCGTATGTAAAGTCGCGTTATACGGTTTTCCGTATAATTTTATATTCAATAGCGGCGTTTCTATTTTCGTAACGTAATTTTGCGTTCAAAAACTGAATAACACCGAAACTGGAGTTACTCGAAATTGGTAAGTCGAGATGCTTCTCGACGTCACGTACGCGTAACTATAACCCGCGAACCGTTGAGGATATTTCGACGTAACGTAACTACACCAACTACATTTAGTTTACAGCATTTTTCATTTTGCGATGATAATATTGCGTCGTTGACAGTTTGAATGGTTATTAAAAGTTCCATACGGTTACACGAAAATTACACTCGTAAAATGAATCGATGAACGAACCGATTACAAAATGTGAACGATGATCGAACAAAATATAAATAAAACGTACTTTTACGAAATAATACGCGTATACAGATTGAAAAAATTCACTGTACGTTTATAATTAATTATAAAGGACATACGGTATACTTTTCGCGCAATCGGTGTTCCCGTGTTAACTCTAAAATTAATATAAATGGACGTTATATTTTTAAATAGTTGTGCCGTCTACGAAAAGTTCGAATAAACGACGAAACGACGGAAATAAAAAATTAAAACGAAAAATCACGACGCGACTATAGAGCACGGCGTAAAATGTGTACGTCGGTTGTGATCGTAGTCACTATACGACTCGGTTGACATAATCCGAAACTTCGTTGACTAGTTCTAGACACCAGCCAGTCTCCGATAGTAAACGAATAAAAAAAAAAACGTTGGCGCAATCGGCACCGGCCGTCGGGTAAGACTAATAAGCTACACGTTCGTATTTGAATAAATAATAGTCACGGAAACCGAAGTTAAATCAACGTCGAAAATAAAAACAAAGGAATAAACGAACAATTCGTTAAACGGTTCAAAACGTCTGGCGGTATTCAGATTGTTACCAACGTCCGTATACGCTATTCCAAACAAGTATTAAATTATATAATATTCCCAGCCAATCGACTAATTACGCAATACAATATTATTTTTTATCAAGGCCGGATATGAACGAGCAATTACCACGAAAGTAATTTGAATTAAATTCTGTTTTGACGATTACCTTAGCGTGTAAACTTAAATTTAACTCCGTACGTGCAAATCAAATTAGCGATCACGTAGTCGACGTCAATTTCGAATAGAATCTCTGAATACATATTAGACGGACGAAGTCTCGCTATTCCATTATTGTCGTTGCCTCTAATTAGACAATTTTAATTAAGTTACTTTTTTCAAAAAGCTAACTCGATAATTTAAAACATTAATTAGCTCGCGCAGTCTCGCTCGTATAATATCGAGTACCGTCGTATTACATATTACGAATTCGAAATAATTACTCGCTAAAATAATTAGCTAAGTGCTAGTCGTATTGTTATTCGTGTAATAATCTGACGCGCACGTGTCGGTATTGTAATTGTTACGATCTTGGGAATGTTCACCGTATGACAAAATCTTTCGAAATTGAAACACCAAATGGCGTTCTACGCGTTCCGCGTGCGACTTTCGAAAAACTACGTCATAATTCCTATTATGCACAAACGTGTGGGAATATTAATAATAACATAATTAAACGACGAGTGTGTAATTTCGCCCGTATTTCGAAATATTTTTAAAAATGAAAATAACGAGTCGAAAAAAATCGAGTAACACAAATGTGTGCGAAGATTCGTTATTGTTCGTAATCAATTGTACTAAAACTCGTTATGAAAACGTAATTTTTTTACTAACCGTCGAAAAACGTTATGTTTGTGTTCGAATGCGCTAATGCGAATACGTTGCTATTATGTAAAACGTTTGTAATCAACATAAATTGATACTTTAGTAAAATAAACCAACGAATAACGATACTCGAAAAATAATATTAATGTTGGATCGCGAGGAAACACTCGATCGAAATCAAATAGCTGAAAAACCAAATACAAGTTAAATATTAAATATATATAAAACATAAACTTGGCAATCATCTCGTAAATATTACAAATAACGACAGGCTATACGAATATATTACACGTGGCTAGAAAATACGTAGGTTGAACGGAAAAAAGTTAATAATACAACCGTAAAATTTAACGAACTTTTCGGAAATCGTTATTTGAATAGAATAATAAAAGGTACAGGGCCAGAATCGATGTTTGTGTCGTTGTTAAGCCAATAAAATGTAACCGGACTCGTCTGGGCCAACGGCGAACGAAACTGTATCGAAAATATATTAATTATCGGAAAAACGACGGAAAATATTGTGCCATTCGGTTAACATGTCGAAGGATTCACGTTACAATCGCGTATTAGTTATTATTACAAAAGCCAACGGAACGAATAAAATCGCGTATCGAACTATAAAAATGGAAGAATTTCGAAATGAAATATGAATCAAAGCATAAAAAATGAAAACGAATTACAACGCTAATATAAATTCGTTACGTTTATTTCGGATGTTTTTTCATTTTACATAATCGGGTAATATAAACACCAGTATTTTGACAATATATACGCCTTAAGTAATAAAAAAATACCGTTAAGGACGTATTATTTTTTTCCATAATAATTAAATAAATGATCGTAGTAAAATATAAAATAAATAAATAATAATAATAATAATAATAATATGAAGTACGAGTAAATATTTCGTTATACACGCCATTACGTTCGTGACGCGCAACAGTCGCCATTATTATTATCACGCGTACGTACGAAATAATAACGCGGTAACGGTTTAAAACAATAAAAATATAGATTCCGTTTATAAACGAATTGACAGACACCAAAATACTACAAATTATTTAAATAATCGTCCAAGCGGCCCTTTTGTCTTTGACGGTATTACCCGCGACGCCGTTCACCGATCGCAGGATTCATTTTCCGTAACCGTACGAATTTATAGCTGCAAAAAAAAAATTCGTATTTTAATCTCGTAGTTTCAAATTACACACACACACACACACACACACACACACACACACACACACATGCGCGCGTATCTTTTTTCGAATAATTAAGCTGACAATAATTCGTACATAAACCGTGACCAGCGTTGTCAATGGTCGTAAACGTATTTCTCCGACGCCGTTCGACCGTTTTTCGTTCGAACGCTTTCAAAAATATTCGACAACACTCGTACTACACCAGAAATATAATACGGACATTTTATCGAAACGTACGTCAACCAGATCCAATATACGTACGTTACGATTAAAACGAATAATCGAAAACCGTGCGTATACGTAAACGTCTATTTAAATCCGAATTACTATTTGATTTAAACGACCTAATCGAGAATTTCGGCGTTTTTTTTGTCGTCAAAACTATTCAATTCCGATATACGTTATCATTTGGCACGCGACACGCGAAATCGTATCGTATCTCGACCGGAATTCGCCCGGAGCGACGGTAACGGCACACGGCATGTTTAGCCGTACGTTAGCATTGTTTTCCGCCCGTACGTACCATCGAATTCTTTTTCGACGTTCATCAACAATTCGTACCACTGCGGTCCCGTAACCCGAGGCACGTCCAAGGTGCCGCCGTAGCATTCCGGAAGACACGGCTGGTACAAGTGTTTGTGCAAAGACGCCCGGTCGGTACCGTGGAAAATGATCTGCAAAAGTTCGAAAAACGGTCGTCAGTTCTCCGTGTCGTTTCGTAGCGCCCAAATACATTGGCGTAGTAACAATGTGGTTTAGACGTAAGCCCGAGGCCAGCAACGAAACGGAAAACACAAGCCTCGTTTCCTCCGGAACGACGGACTCGCACGGCAGACATTTTTCGTTATTATTATTTTTGTTATTATCGCAAACGACGACAACGCGGCTCGCGGTCATTACGTGCACCGTTTTCTTTGCGGTTTTTCCTTTTCAACCTACGAAATTTACCACTTCCGAGGAACGCGAGCTGTGTTTTAATTTACGTTTTTTGGACCAACGAATATGTGCGCGTGTTACACGAAGTCTTTATCACGGGTGTTTGAACGCAAAACAATACTATATCTGTACTTTGAAAACGTTTTTGATATTTTTCCTACGGTTTTTGTAAATCGTGAAGGAACCCCCCCCCCCCCCCGAGAACGACGTTAAAAATAATGGCGATTTTTTTTTAAAAATAAAATTGTACGTTGTTTGGATTTCGGGTTCGCGTTTTGGACGTGTTAAATTCCCATACAATTTCCCGCCGTGTCTCGTCGTCGATAATATTCGTATACTTTCAGAGTGAATAAGTTTTGCGCACAACGCGTTTTCAAAACCAACCCCGAGCACACGTATGACAGCACCGAACCGTATTGTTTAAAGACCGTGTACATTAAAAACCCGTTATTTGTTACGCGTAATACATATAGAACGTTTTATTAGAAACTCGGATTCTGTCTACGTAAATAATATCGAAGTATTACACAGATAATCCATATACAATTAATCCAATAACCCGGTATCACCTAATAATATACGCGATGTGGCCAAGGTGTTCGCGAACAACGGCAAAAGTGCCTTAAGTAAGAATATCGGCCGATGAGATTTTCGTCCAAAAAATTATTTCGCGCCTCCCTATAACCACGGCGGGCGAGCTACGGGTCCTATACTCAAATTGTCGACCGCGCAACGGCTCGTCTATTTCACGGCCGCGCCTACGCCACGTTTACGGTATACGCTCACCCTCGATCGAAGTTTTTCCCTGAGGAACGGTTTGAAGAAGTTGAAAACCACGTTGAATATGACCGGTTGGTTAACGATATGGATGCCTTTGACACGCACTGGCACGGCGTCCTGGAAAAAAGCGTCACGTCGTAATTAAGAAAAACGTTAAATGTTTCGGGACATGGGAACGTTTATATTTCGTCTAAAGGCGAAACGTACGAAACTCGTCTAAATGTATTTCTAAATATATTTGTTCGGCGAGTTTTTATTAAACAGGTATCGAAAATCGACCGGAGCGGTTATACGATTATAAACAAATCGGTTATCGAAACACAATAATACTTTCGAAAAACGATATTAATCCACCCCCGCGGTATTCAATACGAATCGAACAAATATCGATAAAACGTAAATTGTATAGTTGTTCGAGCACGCGTGCACGTGTCGGAGACCCGGATTCAACGTAGGACGAGAATGGAATACGGGTAAATGTGTACTTGTAGCCAGTCGACGATCCGCTTGGCGAACGGCGGGCTGAATTGCCAAGTCTGCTGCAACGACAAACCGTCCATGTCGAATATCACTTGGGCCCCGGCTATTTGGGTGGTCGGCTCCATTATGGCCGCCTCGAGGAATATCACGGCCCCTTTGTACACTTCGTCCAGCGTGCATTTTTTGTGTTTCCATCGCTCTGGACGAGTAAAAAATTAACGAACGCGTCAATCAAAATGCCGAACCTAAACGGCGTTAAATAATTCGCGATTTGTCGTTTTCGCGCTTAAACGCTATAACGGATCGATGCCCATTCGAACGGACCAATTGCCGTCGACGACGTTCGGCGAAATCGCGTAACCGAAGCGCACTACTCACTGCCCAGTTCGATCACCAATATCCTGCGGCCCAATTGATCGCGTTTCGGTAGTACGTGCAAGATGTCGTGATCGAAAATGTTTTTCTCAGTCTTGGGCGAGAGGTTTTTGTAGATGTTCGCGTGTTTCACTTTGAACTGGTAATATTGTTTGACCTGCGGATCGAGTTACAATCGTAGAAACAAAACACAAAAAAACAAGAAAACACTCGCGTCGCAAAATCGACGACTTACCAGCTTGTACGCGCTCTCCGGATAAAATTTGGTGGGTCTCAGGAAACGAATCAGCCACGCTACGTTATCTGTAGGCGCTTTCAAGTTCTTGTCATCTGGAACACGAAAAAACGTTCATCGAACGCGAAAACAAACAAATCGCGTTATTACGTCTTACGTTGTCACGAATAAATATATATATATATTATTTTTAATTTATTGACGTCACGTACTAGGTCATTACTGAATATTATTATAGTGTATAAAATGGCACGAGGCTTATATAATTTATACATTTTAGATCGCCTTCCGTCGATTTTTTATTTGAAAAATTGTAAAGTTTCGAATCGAAATGTACACATTTCGCCTATATAAATGACGTAACGCGTGACTCGTTAATATTACGTACCCCGAGTTGTAATTTTTCTTTTCGAAATACGAAGCTACGAGCTAATACCCGACAGAATACTATAGAACGCAAGTTTACCGCGAAATGATTTCTACGATTTACGGTTACGGTAAGTTTCGTTTCGGTCATAGGCAACGAATACGGATCGGCGACACGCGGAAATATATTTCGCGCGGTCGAATCACCAGGCCGATTTACGTTTGGTTCGTTGACGAGAATATACAACTCTCGGGCGGTGGCGGCCGGGTATGGAACAGTTGTTAGTAGCGTCGTCTTTGCATTTTCGGTCAACGGTTTACGTACGTAAACTACGGGCATAAAATATACAGCTGTTACGTTTGATCGAACGAGTTTAGTAAAACGGAATGTTCGCGCCGAGAAATTACGTTTACGATAAGTAGGTTAAATCGTATTGCCGCTTATGAAATTAGAATTCGATCGATTATAAAATGGTACGCGTAATATCAATCGATAATTAATGCCGCGCGAGAACGGGTAGCGTAAATATGTTATCAATACGCGCCGACCGACACGTAATAACAACATACAAAGGACTCGTGTTATTTATAGGTCAATATCGGGGAAAATAAATACGATGACCGTGATAAAATAGAAACGAAACACGGCCGTTCGAACGCGATTATATGGATGTTACATAAACAAGGCTGTATTATTAACACGAAAACCGATAAATGTTCATTAACGGTGTAACGCGAACGTAACACAATTGTCTCTGATCGTGGACTTTACGCGCACGCGCCTTATCAAAAACGACGTTTATTCGTATTATTTGTCGTACAATATTCAAGGCCAACGATATTATTAATCGATTCGTTCAAATTTAAACACGAAAAATGTTCCGACCCAGTGAAAAGTTTATTGAACGTTCGTATACGTTATATAAATATACGTCGGGTTAATAGAACTATGCTATTCGCTCGACCGGAGCTACTTCGGCGTTTATCGTCCGTCCTTTGAATATTGTACGAAAAAACGAATCGGTAATCGACGAAACAAATGCGTTACTCGACAATTCGCACGTAGCTGTTTGCGGCCCCGCTCGTTCTAGGACGTTATTTACAACACAAATATGGACGGACCGCCCGTGCGTACATTACGAAAAATATTGTTCAACGCGACTAACGCTACTCTAGGCTAGACATTGCCATCGGGATACGGGTTCGATTTTACCGGTTATTTTCCGCACGACTAATACGAAATAGAATTAAGTTACTGCGCCGGAAACACGACTTTTGAGCGTTTTTTGTACAATTTACGGGTATTCGTTTTTGAAACGTCAATTTTCGGGCCAATATTTGCGTCGACGACGCTCGTAGAATTTGGCGAACATCGATGAAATCGGTTTGTCGAAGAATAAAAAGAATATATATAAAAAAATGTCGACGGTAAATAAAAACAACGTCGCGAGGGCAAACCGAGTCGAGTCGATATAAAAACCGAGAGTCGAGTTAAAAATTCCGGTTAATTTTAACTTTGAAATTCTAAATGCGTTAACGCGACGACTGGACGAAATCGTCGGAAAGTTACGAGGGTGAACGGGACACGCCTAACGAACTATGGCGTCGCAAAACCATTAACCATTACCGTTATTATCAATGCATTACCGTCGGACGGGTTGGTTGACGATTTCCCTTTAAATACGACGCGATTATTAATAACTTATAAAAGCGCCGCGTCCGCAATATAGACGTGACGTTTGGCGATCTCGGGTCGGGGGAATACCTAAAGTTTGCGTTGTCGTTTAACGGCCGTCATAATATTTTAGACAAATTTTAACGGCGTTATCTACGCGTCGTACACGTATTTATAACGGCGAAGAATTTTCTCTCCAAAAACGAAGGCCGTACTTTCGATTAAAGCTTTCAGTTCGGCGATCGATTTCTCCTGCTGTTCGGGCGTTTCTCTCAATTCTTTCGCGGCCACTTCTAACAGCTCCGGCGTCAAATCGTCGTCCAGCTCCAAGCGCAGTTTGAATTCGCCGATCTGAATGCACGGCAATTTGTCCAGATCGGACAGGAACGCTTCGCATCCTAAAAAACGCGCGTCAAACAATTAATCGCGATTCGTAAAACACGATTCCGTAAATCGTTCGCGCGGCAACCGTTACAAAATGTCCGTAATACTGTCCAACCAACAACAATGGCGTAGTCGCGCGACGATTTTTCTACCTAACCGATATCACATTCGACCGGTCACTCGTTACCGACGGTCGCCTGCGAAGGCGAATTGATGATTACCGTTCGCTATTCGACTAACACACACGACGATGCGTGATTCTCGTTTCGAGTGAAAATCGAGCTGTTTTTCTCTCGCTACGTTTTCGAATTTCGGTTGAACGTATGATTACGTGATACGCGCGATTGTAAAAAGAAACGAAATTACTTCATTTTTAGACAATTCGGAATGTGTCCGCGCGTTCAAAACGTTGGTTTCGTGGTTTATTTCGGTTTGACTCGTACCACCGATGGAATCACAATTACGACAAGTGGTGGTACGAGATTAAAAAAATTATACGATCGTTGTACCGATATATTGGGAGTATCGATTCCGTGTACGGTCGGACGAATGTGTTTCTTGTTAAGCCCCGAGCACCCGATTCGTCGTCGAATATTCGATTTCTAAAACGTTGGAAAGCGGCAACCGGCCGCTACGTAATTTTGACAGGACCTCCGGACGCGGTCGTCTCGCGTTCTCGACGTTCCGAAAAAATGGTTTTCGCCTTTCGTACAGCACGCGTGGCTATTGTTGGGGAGGAACAATCGACGAACATCGGTGGCTTTGGCGCGTGACGACGAAATATTTATTATTCAAGAGACGACGACGGTCGACGGTTGCGAAAGTATTATATTGCCACCAGCGAATATACGTCACGCCGAACGTGCAGTAGGTATACGTTATGATGGCCACATATTATAACCTATCCGGTATGAATCCCAATTATTATAACCGGTCTGACTGGCGAACGAAATGAAGTACGCAGACCGACACAGTCGTAAATGTATTTATTTCGAAAGCGTTGTTTTTTTTGTGGTACGCACGACGCTCGAAAAACCACGACGGCCAGAACTGTAGTAGATATAATAATACGCGGCGAATACAGCTGCCGAAATTCGAATACTTCGTTTCGCGTTTTTATTATCGATAAGGTTTAATCACCAAAACTTGGACTATCTTCAAACCCCTAGCTTTTATTATGTTAACTTCCAATTGTATACGTTAAGCGATAATAATCGCCGACCAATCATCGTTTCGACAAGAGGATAGTTCGTAATAGATAGATGACGTAATTTTAAATACCTTTTTACGCGAAAATTATAAAATTAAAACAGTTTTATTTATATATAACGATAACACGAAAACAGTTAAAAATTTTCTAAAACAAAAACTGGGTCGACTAATTTTACGACGCATATACCTCTATCGTATTTGGAAAAACAGAGTTGTCCCTCTGAATTTTCGACAGTTTTCAGTTGTATACGAATGTTATGTATATATATATATATATATATATATAATCGGGTGTTCAAAGAAATTATATAGAAATAGAAATTCCGAAGGGAATCGACACGAAATAAAAATACAAAATTAAAAAATGAGTTTATATCGAAAACCTTCGAGACGCTTATATTTGAATTACCAGGATTTTATCCACAAGGATAAAACATATTGGGATAAAAAATTCTAAACGTTTCAAATAACGTATAGTCCGATCGAATAAACAAAATGAACATTACAATTTATTGCCAATGTGGCACGAAGGTACGAAACATACGCGTTAGGTTTTATAGACAATCGCGTAGTACAAGGACTAACGGCGCGTTCAAGGCGAATAGGAGACCGATAAAAGTGTAAAACAAAAAAAAATTAGATTAGGTTAACGAGTAGCGTTTATTCAAACATTTATATTTGAAAAGTCGTCTTTTTTAAATGAAGCGTAATATACGGGCGGGTAAAACGAAAACGATTAAGGCGGATGATCGGTCGTTTTCTCGTACTCGAGGTCAAACGCGATAAATTGGTTAAAGTAACTACAGTCTCCCGTCGAGTATTCGAGGAATAGAATACGTAACGATTCACGAGTCGGAAAAATGTTGGTAATATTTTTTTTTCGTATTAACCGACCAACATATACGCGTTTACGTTCGACGCTTTGGAAATTCTTATTCGACGAAAATTCTTGTCCGCCTAGTTTCGAGCGATCGGATATTACGTCGTATAAATACTTGGACTTTCCGAAAACGTCGTAAGGAAGGGAAACACTCGTGGTGCGATCCTACGATATATCTACATTGTTAACTAGAAATCGTTACGCTAACGATGACCGTAACTGAAAACCGGTAATACGCCACCACGTCGCGATGAAATGGGCGTGTAGTAAACTTTAGGTCCGTAAGCTCGACCTCTAAATCGACACAATTACTTGAACGATACTAGAGTAACGTCGTTTTTTTGGTTTTAGGTCAATATCGGTAACTCCGCGAACATGCATCTAAGGACAATTGAAATGGTTTTTCGATTTAAACGATTGTTTTTCTTTAAAATCACGTCGTTCAGCTAAAACGTTTTACGACGGATAAAATCGCGTATAGTGTACAACGTTGTCGTCACGCTCGAAAATGTAGTCTCTGAACAGCCGATGACACGTCATAACGATACCACGCGGAAAAAACGACCGACGAAAAACGGCGATCGACGTCCGCTCGTTCGTGTCGGCGGTAGACGAGGAATTTTCGTTTTCTTGGCGCGATTGTTTTGGTCCGACCGTTAAAAAGTCGACTGACAAACACAGAAATCGAGGTCATTTCCGTCGCGTTTCGTACACGCGCGCCGAATATCATTTACGTGCCCGAACGACGACCGCCGCCACACGGAACATACCGGCACGCGATTTCGATCGTAGTAGCAAAATTACAGTTCACCCGCCTCCACACGCTTTGGGTTACGTATAGGAAACGGTATCGCCAGTTCCACTCGGCTAGCCTATCGTCGATGGTGCGTTCGTTTTTTCACGTTTTAGCTGCCGTTCGGTGATTCGCGTACTCAGTTCGATCGAAATGTTGACGGCCGGTGAACAATTAACCGGACGCAAACAACGGCGGCCTATTCTTTCGTGCATTCGGCGACGCTTTATATATATATATATATATATATCGTCGTCGCGGGCTGGGCTCGATTTAATATTTTCACGAAAAAGAAAACCCAAACGGACGAGGACTGCGCGCTATCACTTAACGGTGTCGCCGCGGCGTGCCGGTAAAAACAACACGATAATTAGTAGTTACCGACTCATAATTTGTTTACCCGTATGACGTGACCTTAACCGAAAACGTTTCGAAATGCCGGTCGTAGATAACGTACATCCGTTAAATATAAGACTAACGCGGATTCAGTAGTGGGACGACACGCGAAATAAATTCGTCGTTTTTCCCGAGGAAATTTACGATTTCGATAAACGCGTTTACGTTACGTTACGAGTATAAGACGCGTTAACGCGTTTCGAAAATCGACCGTTTAACGCGATACGGGGGATACGTCCGAATAGGTAAAATGTAAAAAACCGACGCGAACGTATTAGACGTTTGTGATCTAAAACCGATCCGAACAATCGGATGAATTGAAACGGATACGCGTCGGAATTTCGGGCGTAAGTACGCGTCGCGAACGTATTTCGTCCGACGACGACGACGATTTCGACCGGAGGAAACACAGTGATCACCGACCACGTAGCTCGGTATAGAACCGACGAAATTAAAGCGCGCCGTCGCCTGAAACGCAATTACCGCGTCGCGTAATCTTATGAAACGCGAACGACAACGCGCGTCGATATTCTAACGTGGCCGCTCTAGCCCGCGGTAATTAGTAGACCGCGCGCGCGTTGCTCGAAAATACGAAAATACCATTTATGTACTCGGCGACGTTCGATTATAAATTCATTGAAAACGGGACCACATACGATACAAATCGGAACAACGCGACAGAACGAGTACAATTATAAGAACGCGAATGACACAACGCCGCTATTATTGTACGGAATTTAAAAAAGAAAACACGAACGGTGACGTTTTTTAACGCGTCGCTCGCCTTGTCGCGGGTTTGGTCGCCCAAAACGAAACGGTACGTTTCCTGTTAAACGTTCAATGTCCAAAATTAAACGTTCGGCGAAAAAATCGCGTGACCCGTAGGAACGTGCCAACTCCCCCCCTCCGTACAACACGAAATCGATACAATATCTTAAAGTTCTACGGACGTAGAAACCGACAGAAAAGAACCGCGATAGCGCTAGAAAAAAACAAAAACGCCAATCGATTCGCGAACGACCGTAGCGTTTATTTTTAAACGGCGTTTTGTTAAAAACCAAAATGAAAAATCGTCGATCGTATTCGATCCCATAAACGTGTCCGTCAAAACGCGAAGATAACAACGCACGCGCGAATTAACGGTAAATACAACATTGCCCCTTTTCGTTAAAAAATCACTAGGTAAGTGAGACGAGGGCGATAATACGACGAATCGGGTAATTTAATATCGGACAAATGGTCCTACACAAAATTACGGTAATGGTGAAAACGACCGCAATTGTTCGGAATCGTTTATGAGGACGCTCTACGTTAATTACATAATGACGCGGGTCGTCGCACGTTAAATTTTTTGTTTAAAAATAGTTTTACGACCGGTCGTTATTTATTTTCTCTCTACTTATCCGCTAAACGTCCGTACGACGTTTGCGGGGACATTTTTCGATAACGTTACTGAACAAACTTAGGTTCGCACGTATGGCGGTTGAGAAATTCCGCGCGATTCGAACGTGTGTGTGTGTGTGTGGTAAATCAACGGGGTTGGGAGAATATACGCCCTGTCCCGTCGTTTGAAACGTCGATTATTCGACAAACAGTTACCGATTTCGTTAAACCAACGGGTTGGCAAGGAAGAAACTTTACCGTTATTACGCGACGATTCGCCGGTTTAAGTACCCGAATTCGGTTAGAGATAACCTAAGGATACGATTTTCTTGCGCGTTTGTTTTTGAACGTATCTACCGCCAACTCGAACCGTAATCGACGATAATAATAACAGATTCCGTGACCGCGATCACGGTTTCGACCGACCGTAACGTTCGGTTCCCAAGCACGACCGTCGCCTCATCCAAGCTACACCAAGGGCTCGGCGTAAAAGGGACGACGGCGTTCGGAAACGCGCGTCCGCCGTCTCCGCCGGAACGTTTTCGTCCTTCTCGTATGTAGACGATGTCGATTAACACGGCCCGTAAACCATTTCGGGCCCGACGACGGTACGAGATAATTGGCCGCTCCATAATAGATACCGCGGTTTAATAACACGGCACGCGCAGTAACGTATATGTCTAATGACGGCGCGGCCGTCGTTGCACGCGACCTTCCAAGGTCTGGGTCGACGACTATTAAAGAAAAACAATAACCGCGGGCGAGAAACTCGACCTCGTCGTAACGCGGCAGCCGGCAGCGATTCATCAGCACGTTCGCGTACGTTGTGTGTTCCGTCTTCGTTGCAGTCGCCGTAACAAACACGACGGTTTTACGTTACGATATTAACGAAAACCGCCCCGGATGTGCTACGGAAATTCGTAATTACGGAAACGTCGCGATGGTGGACGATGGCGAAATACCGTCGGGACAACGACGTTACGGACGGACGGGCGTCGTTTCGAATAGGAATGATTAACGCGATCGTCGCCATTGCCGGGCAACGTAATGACGTATTCGACGGAACGAATCGGAAACCGTGTACATCGAAATACACACGAGCGCGCGATAATTCCGATAATAAATAAATATCCGCCGAAACTTGACGTTTCCGGGCGGGTAAACAACCGTATTTTATCACCGCGCCGACCGTCGTTCGTACCGGACGGTCGTTTTTATGGTTTTTTTTTTTGTAAGCAGATAGGTCCCGCGGACGAGACGACAAACGGTGAAACGACGCGTTTTATATTATCGGGACGTCGACTGGTGGGTGATTGGCGACGAAACTAAGGCGTACGGTGGTAACGGGCCAGCCGTTACTATAATCGACCATTACCGAATAACGAAACGTTCGCGTTGTTTTTCAATCGTTATACTAATACGATCGAATTACAACGCGTCGATTTAACGATAATGTTAAACGGCACCCACAATTTCGTAAACTTATTTCGTATATTATCACGCGCGTCCACGACGACAGTCGGGACATTTATACACGATTCGTTGTGGCTACTACGTCCCTTTATAACGTAATACGAATCTTCCATCAGTCTTGTGGTGTAGTGGGTAGCACGTCTACCTATTAGGGTGGAAGCAACCGGGTTTAAGTCCTGGCACGGCCGTTAACGATTCATTTTTCGTATTTTTTTTGCGTCATATATCGTTTCGTTTTTTTTATTACGCGCTAATAAATATTAAAATCAGTTCGTCATTTATTATACGTTGAAAATCGTTACATTCTAATTGGGACATGACCGTAGCGTATCAATAAAAGTAGACGATTACGGCTCGTTTACGATTAGTTTTTCTTTAATATTCTTATTATCCGTACGAACGGCGTGTTTGTATTTTGGGAAAACGAAATGGTTCGGTAACATGTTATCGCTCCCCAGCCGTAGATTAAACGACTAAACGAACGTAATTGGCACACGAAAGTTGGCCGATATTTATAATTACGATATAAACGTTTACGCGCGGTTGACTGTAGCTACCGAGTACTTTATACGGCGTAAACAAATACGCGACATCAACCGAGGCAACCTTGGCGGTGTAGTTTCCACACGAAGGTCCAACCACGTAAATAAAACACAATTACTCGGGGAATTCGGGCCTGTTGTAGCGGTGTTTGGGAGACGTCCGATCGAAACGCGAAAATATATATGGAAGTTACGTCGCCGACGCGCCTTAAGACATCGAACCATTCCCCGAAACTGGGGGACATTTAGGAAACGTATCCGAAATATCGTAACGAACGTGTGTGTGTGTATTTTGGGGGGATGACGTTACGAAACGATTTTCGTGCGATAACGAACGGCCGTTGTTTCATATAGTATTTCTGGAGTTGGCGCGAAATACGTTTTGAGACCGTATTAATGGGAAATAACGTCGCTTACCTTTTGTTTTGACCATGTCGACGGAACGTTCGATACGCGACGGGCGAAAAGGGTTCCGTTGGTCGAACGACGGCGACGAGTAACGTGAATGATCGCGTGCGGACAATGACGGCGTAAAAAGTGCGTACACGGTGCTCAGCGCGTACACGTCGACTGACAAAAAAAAACTTGTCTAGTCCGTCGATACCGAGCTACGTATCGGTCGTGCGTACGGGGCGCACACACACACACACACACACACGACGACGTGGCCGTGCCGCGGCGATGGCGGCGGCGGCTGCGGCGGCGGCGGCGGCCGAAAAGTAATACGCGCCGTTTCGTTACGATAAAACGCGCGCGCGGACGGACGGTTAGAGAGATTGTTGCTCAACCCACTGTTGATTGAATAGTGTTTTTTTTTCCGTTCGTTTTACTTTCGAAAAAGAAATCTTCGTAACGGGTTTTTCGCCACGTTTTCTACCGGTTCGGTGGCCGACCGACGACCACGGTACGAGTGCCCCGCCTACGCCGCCCGTACCCGGGAGACGTACCGGACGGACGTTGTCCACGGTGACCGCGCGACCGAAACGTACGGCCCGTTTACGGTCCCAAATAAGGCGCCGAAATATTCCCGCTGTCCGACGCGTCTTTTTCTAAGATTCCGGAACGTCTCGTGGGTGGGGGAGGGGGCATTCGTTCACCAACACTTTTTCCCGCTCGGATGATCTTCGCACGTCTCCTTTCGCTACTCGTAATTGAATAAAAATAACCACCCGAAAACTAAACGCCGACGACATCGTCCACACATTCGTCCTAGATACCGGCAATTTTCGAGCTCGGAATTGATCACGAACTTCGACGCGTACAATATTTATCGTATTCGTTGAACGTTACTAACACATATTAGCTTCGCTCAGAATCGATGTTCGAATATAACGTAATTTGTCGTTATTTACGAATTCCGAATAATTTTTTTTGTAGAGTTACGCGTCGAAAAAATGAATTAATCGTCGAAAGACGATGTATTATTATTATACGATTAATATTATTGAACAAATCGTTAGATAATCCGGTTTCAACTTTTGCTCGAATTGTTTTCTGTTCTTTGGAATACACCGCCGAAAACGATATACGTGTATATGAAAAAAGCGAAAATCTAATCGACGACACGTAATAAAACGTAATCGTTCGAGCGTTGGCGAGTAATTTCGATGAGATTCCACGGATCGCGCGAGTTTAACGTAAAATTGTTCTGTAGACGTAACCGAACGAAGCGCGTTCGAAAACAACGAACAATAAAACCGTATTTTCAATTTGTTCGGCGCAAAACCGTCCTGGGCGGGAACGTAACGTTCATGCGATTCCACGAAGGTCGGAAACCCGGTGACTGAGAACGAAAATAAAAATACGATCCCGATCGAAATCGTTTCAAAACGTTTCGGCTAGCGCGTTTAATTATTAATCGACTTCCGTCGGGTTTTTTTGGACCGTCCTTCTCACGGCCCTTCCTCGGACACGGCCTTGCCGGTATGTACGCACAACAACCGCCGCCTCGGATCGTTTAATTTTTACACGGTTACGGAAGATATCGTTTCGTTTCCCACGAACGACGCGAGGTCCAAAAAAAAACAAACGTTTCGTCGGTTCTCCGCGATTCGTTTTCGTAAACAACCGCCGGTCACCGCGGGCAACGTACACCAAACCGTTGCCGGACAAGCCAATCGTATTACCCGCCGTGTTTGGCGTATCGTCCGTTCGGCAAATCTCGTTCGTGTCCTCCGCGTTCGTCGCGGACGAATATTATCGGTTCGTTTTATCGAATATCGATCGGCCGATCCGGTCATTTATCCCCCGTCGTTAACGCGTCGGAGGGCGAACAAATCGTTTTCCCGTCGCCGCTGCCGATTTTAGAGCGACGATTGTTTTCGATAATCGGCCGGATCGATTTTGCTTCTAAAATTGCCTTAATTTCTGGACGTTTCGATAACGCTAGAATAAACGACCATATGTACCGACAGAAACGAGAAATACGCTTAACGCGCCTACACGAAAACGCGAAAAACCGCTCGTCCCGATAGAGTCACTCGATTTCTTTTCACGGCGAAAGGATAAGTTCATTTTGTACGCGTTACGAAACGTTCCGTAACGGTCGTAAGCCGTCATTAATTACCGTGGATGTCGTTATTACATACTAATTTCTCGTGAGGAAGAAAATCGAACGAGCGTTTTACGTAATATTCACCGACTTGGTCAATATTACGCAACGTTTCGTATCAGAAAAGATTACCCGATAAAACGGTCCGTTTATAGAAATAAATTTCCGTCGCGCGAACGATATAATATATACATATATTACGACACCACGTCGTGTACGAATGTTGTTTCTATTTTTGAACTTTCCACGGAAATCACGCTATTAAATTGACGCGGTTTTTCGAAAATCGTATAATCATTTCGTAATATTCGCTGTATTTTCGAACGATTTGACCGGTTGAACGCTCGCGACGGAAACGGTGTCGTGTTCTCGACTTTAAACGGTCGGCCCGGTCACGTAACGTAATCGTTACGAAAATAGCCCCAGCGAAATAACGTCGACGCGCGAATTTCGCCATACGAACGTTTATGGGCCGATATTAATTTTACAAACGGAATTTGTTCGCGAGCGGATTGGTCGATATGTGTGTGTTCGGACTAGGTTGAGCGGTTTGTTATTCACTTACGCTCCGGTAACAATCGAAAACGATTAGTTTCTCTATGTTGACTTCGGATTTCGAAATTGTTGATAAACGTGAATATCGTCGTATGTCGAATTCGATTGTCCCGAGAATACTCTAAACGTATGTTTTAGTGTCCATGACGGCCAATCAGGAACGTTTCGGGACCAACGAATAAATTCGTTACACCGGCCGCGGGCCGTTGTTTTACTTCGATTCGTTGTCGACGATTTTTCCAAAAATCGCTCTACGCCGTTTACGTTTAACGGAACGCAAACGAAACCCATACGAACGCGCTCATTAACGTGGACTAACGGTCGGTTTACTCGGCAGCTTGTGTGGGATTTACCAGCGGAACGATTACGGGACGTATTGTTAAACAGATTGAATATTATCAACGGCGAGAAGGGACGGATAACGGTGGTGACGAGTGGCGCTCGACATTTAATAAAAAATTTCCCGAGTATGTTCGGGTGTAACGCGAGCGACTCTTATAAATTATTCCGTACGTTCGTAAGCGAATTACGAACCGTGCGGAAGACTTCGAACGAGAAATTCATTTTTCGGCCTTGCGAGCAGTTACGTACTAACGTGGGGAGGGAGGGAGTTTGTGATAAAAATTGTTAATTTCTTACAAGACGTATATTTTTAGTCAATAATAACGAAAAACTAATGTAAAGTATAACGTGTTTGTTTAAAACGAATAATCTATTAAAGTTTATGATGTGTTTTGTTTCGTCATCCGATTTAGTTATTTAAAAATTAATCCCCTTCTCCTGACATTCAAGTCTAAGTACACCACTGCTCGCGCGATACCTATCTTTGTAATCATTTTCGCGAATCGTATTAAGTTTTATACCTAACGAGTAACGGACGTGAGAATTACACATCTGTCGGTACTTTATACGTTCATACGTTCTATACGCGACGAAAGACTACGAATATTTCTATAATCGTTTTTTTCGTTTTCGTCAATGACCCGTTTTAATTTTTTTTCTTTTACTTTTTATACGCGAATAAAGCAAAATCATTTCGCGAATTAATTATTCTTATTACAATATTCTTCAAAATAGAATTGCGTACTAACGGTGTGACACTACAAACGTGGATTATAAAATTTAATTTTGTCAATTTGTCGTATTTTTTAAGTCGGATTATTTTTCCAATAATTTTAAGCACGGGAAACATAGGCCACTTTAACGCGTTTTGTGTTTTTTTTCGTTGTAAAATTATCAACGGTGTTTACTCATGATAATACATACAATCGTAACATAGTGCAACGCAATGTATACCTTTATATATTTATAATTCTTGATTTGAACTTTAAACGTTTATAATCGGCGCATTGTTTAAAATATTGTCAATGTCAAAAAGGCGCGATACGTTTAACTTATTATTCGTTTAATGGTTATTTGTTATAGATAATTTTCGTTATCGTTTACCGTTTTTTTTTGTTTTTTATAAAACACGAAGAATTAAAAACAATGTTTTTGGAACCACGAAAAAAATAACGTTTCAGATCAGAAAATATTCCTAAACAAAGGAAAGTGTATTTGGTTCTACGAAAACAAACTGTAAACATTCGCGGCCATATCGCAACGAATAACGGCAATTGGATTTTCTTTATAGATCTGACGATTCTCGATCGTTAACACTTACGTGACAATAACGTGGTGATAACCGTTCGGGCCCAACAAATTTAATAAATCGGAGTTTACGCGCGTATTTTGTAGTAAATCTCGTGTTCCCCGCCATACGAACACGTATTTCTACATATTTCGTTTTGTCGTTTTCGCGGTAATTTGCCATCGACGATTATTACGGTAAACCATTCGCGATAATACCGTATCGTCTTTGGACCCGTCGTGGCCGCTCTCCTCGTCCAGCGGCGTCTCAGTTTTGTTGTATCCACGCGACCGTTCGAAGTATAAGGTGTATCGCGTAGCGCGCAACACGAGTCGTGTTGCATTATAAGTTGCCTATCCGCTGCGGGATGTGTCCGCGCGAACTCGCTCAAAGTGTTTCGTATTCACGACGCGGCGCAACGAGTGAATTTCGCACCGTCTCGTCGGAAACGACTGTCACGACGATAATTACTCGCGAGCTGTCGGGTTACGCGTACCCGGGGCCTGGTAATTGGCGGAAAACGTTTCACCTATCGAACGTTAATTCGTTCGGTACGCACGTTTAATTAAATTCGGGTAACGATTTCTCATCGGGCTAACAACAACCTATTACCGAACCGTTAATTCGTTCAACGACGTAAAACGAAAAAATTCATCCGACAAGTATTTTAAACGCCGGTGTCGCGAAACGTAGGAAAAGTTTGTGAATTTAGTAAATCGAAACCGTCGCTTTCGCCGGCAATACCTGCGCAACAATAACGCGACAGAAAATGTCGGTCCCCTGTCGAGAACATTTGGATCATTTGACGGGCAATCCGTCAAGTATCGTTTAGAGATCGGAATGTCTTCTAACGGACCCGTCCACTCGAAAGGGCCACAATCCGTAAACGTCGGGAAAAAAACTAAGAGGCGAAGACGGCTTACTAGATCCCGTTGCCGCGTTTTACGATTCGTTTCCAATATTCGGCGGTTCCTAAAAGGCGAAACGACGATGTCCCTACGAACCTTTGTAATCGTTACAAATATAGGTTTACGTTTATAGACCTTTTAATACGCGCGCGTATATTATTTAGTTGTCGCCGGTTGAGTTCAGCGTATCGTCGCTTCGTTAATAGACGTCGTCTGGAGCATGTTGGCGTTAACGTATCGTACCGGATTTGTCCGGTAGGTGTCGTAAATGTTTCCGTAGCCGTTTATTAAATTTATTTTCGGCGCGGAACATTTTTCCCGGTACCGACCATTGTTTCGCTGTCGGGGGGGGGAAGGGAACATTAGGGGAAATGGACGCGGCGTAGTTTGTCGTTTCGTTCCCCCCGACGAAATCGCCGAACTCTGACTGGTCCGATTTTAATTTCGTCAAAACCACACGGTTTTCCCCCGTAATACGTCTTCCAGAGAAAAACCGATTGGTCGGCGTATTTATTCGTACCCAATCGTAATGAATACGGTCACGTCTAAAAATCGGAAGTCACATACGCAGAGGCGAACCGTATTGAACGCAATTTTTATACCGTCGTAAATATTATGACGGTAACCAAAAACAGACGTTAGTTTATTACCGACGCGTTCGACGAACAGCACTAAACACGTTGCGGCCATTTTGTACCCACGCGCGTTCGTTAAATACGCGCGAACAAAATCGGTTCAAAAGTTGTAATTATATTTACGCACGTAACCGTATATCGTCGAGCGAGTCGATTATTATCCATTATTCCGAATCGTACGACGTGTTTACCATTAAATATTAGCGCTAAACACTGGGAAATCGTTTCGTCATTGTCGTATGCCGGCGCATTTATTTAATGAATGTACTATGAATATTGTATTCGACATTTTCGCTTAAACCAACGGGAAGTCGACCGGTGGAATCCGACGGTTTTCGTATTCGTTCGTTCGTGTTCGTCGATGCGTACCCGAAAACGATTCGTGGACATGATGGTTGTCCGAACAACGATTTCGTAATAATTTCGAGCTTAATAGTTTTTTTTTTATTCGTTTACGAAAAACGTACAATCTGTTCAATCGACGATAAGAAAATATTTCGAAAGATTTAAAAATATCTTAAAATGACATGACTTGAGGGCAGACACCCATTGGCAACTCCCACATTAACTTCGATAATTAAATATGATTAGCCAGCGATAGTTTTTGTTAAATTATTAAATTATTGTAGCAGATCACGTGACCAATTTCTTTGTAGTCGAAGTACAGGGTTTTCAAGAAGGGTGAGAAAAGACATATTTTTTTATAAATGGGGTTTGTGTCTGAGTAGAGATTATTATGAAATTTTTTATAGTATATAGAGGCTAGTTTTTTAACAGTTGATATATTAAGGTCATTGTGAAGAGAAGTGTTGCTAATATACCATGGTGAGTCTGTAATAAGTCGATAAGTGATATTCGGATGTGACTGTATTGGACGAATGTCGGAAGGTTTAACTAGTCACCAAATTTGAATTCCATAAGACCAGATAGGTCTCGAGATTGGATTTATAAATTAATAGTTTTTTATTCAAATTACGTTTAGATTTTAATAACGGACGAATTTTATGAAGTCTTACATTGGCTGCTCGCCTTTTTATTTTTAAATGAGATTTCCAAACGAGGTGTTTTATCTAATGTTGATATTTTACTACGACAATTACGTATCGTGGCCGTTTAATTTACGCCCGCGATTGACTCGTCAACGCTAATTTACCGACGGAACGACGTATTTTTTATTCTTTCGGCGCCAAATCGTTTTCGTATATTTGGCCGACTCGTGGAAATGTCTTAAAAGCGACCGAATTAAACGTTGTCGCCTACGATGGCAGCATAGTTCTCGAAATACGCGTTTCAAAAACACAAAACGTCGTTCCGTAGACACCTGGTGCAATTATCTTGTATCTTCCGGTTCGTTCGGCCGGTCGTCATTATTTTCGACATTACGCGGTCGTAATTATTCTCGACATTACTTGGTCGTAATTCGCGCGAATTAAAATTTCCGTTCGTATTAATCGGGCTCGTCGTGATCGTCCAACATACGATAAAGCTAATGGGTCCATGGTGTTCCGGCGCAATTATGTTAAACCGTCGCCGTAATTAGGCGCTCGGCGGGGATTCGTACGTAGATTAGAATTTCTCGCGACGTTATTCCGACGGTAAACGGTGTCGTGTTCGCGACTATAAACGGTCGGGCCGGTCACGTAACGTAATCGTTACGAAAATAGTCCCCGCGAAATAACGTCGACTCGCGAATTTCGCCATACGAACGTTTACGGGCCGAAATTAATTTTACGACGCGTGCACGAGTACGCGTTTATTCTTGACGGAACATTAGTAATTGCCGCGACGTGACCTTTTTTCGTATTTTTTTTTTTTTTTTTATTACTGTTATCTCGGCCGGTTATCGACGTAAATGGCACGCGTTGCAATTGACCGAGGTAAACACCTACTCTTTTCGAAACCGCAACGGTGCACGAGCGTTGGCGGGAAACTCTATCGCCCGTTCTGTTCTCGCCGGACTCGCAAACTAAATTAAACGATTCGTAAACGGTGATCGCGAAACGGGCGAGACCCGAGCTGATGGTGTACGACGCTTGATATATCGCCGACGTCGTTTTTACAGCCGTTACACGGACCAACGGGTTCCCGGACGACACGCCGAGTGTTAGGTTATCAGAGCTAAAAATTCGAACCGAATTGGCGCGATTGATTATTGGTTTACTGTGGGATATCGTCTTACGACCACCACCGGATCGAACAATGATCCCGTTGTTAGTAGCGTCGCCGTTACGTCGGACGGTATCCGGGAACGTTCGGAATATTTTCGTGGCTGTCCATACGGGACCGTAAGATCGAAAAAGACTAACGTCCGTCGTGGCTAATCCAACCTAACCCCCAGCTAGATCAGGCGTTCGTGGGACGGTGATTCGGGAGTTTTTCACTTGGTTATCGAATTACTCTGGTACGGTGAAGATCGTCAGGCGAAAGCGGTGAAAACCCTGTCGCGCGTTCGTCACGGTAAACAGGAGTGTCTACGGTCGTGAATAATAATTGATAACGTTCGTTGTATCCGCCAATCAATGACAATACGTGTATGGTTAACCATTAAAGATTCTACGGTCGTTTCTAATAGGTAATTACCACGCGGAACTAGACTTTTGAAAATTTCTTTTACACGCCGACAATGAAACGCCGCCGGCTTAATGTACAGCCGTCGAACAAACGTAACAATAAAAACGCGCCAATCGTGTCGAAACGCGTGTAGTTAAACGTGCGTACCTGTTGAACGTACGTAGGATCCCCGCGCTGGTTCGTCCGTCATCGGTTCGACGGCGTTCGAAATAATAACCATTACGTTTCGGTGTTAAGTTGCTTCGAACCGGTACGAGATACGGGTAAAACCCTCGGAATCTCCATTTACCCTCCCCCACCTCCCGCTCATCCACTACGGTCGTTTTTCGACATCCACATTCGAAAACGTAATTGATTCGGAATATACGGCCGTCCCTATTGGTTTATTGTTCGCGAAATACTCGAAATTAACGTTACCCAATTGCGAGATTTTTGCTTTCGGTTGTCGGAAAAATACCGTTATGAACGACGCGCGCTCGCGCATAAACGTACGTAATCATTTTTTAATAACGTTACGTCGCGTTCGTCGTATTAATTAAACGTATTATTAATAAATTATGTGCGCGTAAATTATTCCGAGCAAAAACGGTTTTCGATGTGGGTTATTTTATTGCATAATTATATTGAAACAAATTTCGTTCGCGTTTTCTAAAAGAAAGAAATTAACGAACTCGTAATTGCGATATACGTATCGGTGTTTGGCGGTCGCCACTACGTTACGATCGAAAAGCGTTACGATTTCGAACAGCGCACAGATTTTCGCGTAAAAACACGTTCGCTATTTATAAAAGAGAAAAGTACGCGGCCCGTGTCCTAGCGAAATACTTAGTCTAACTTCGCGTGTAACGCCGCGAGGCCTAGAGAATATTTAGGAACGATATTTGATTTATAGCGTACGGTAACGTAAAAGTTATTTTCGTTCGAACCGTAAAATATTATATTCGCGCTAATATTCAGATCGCGCGATTATCGACGATTAATAAAATTGAAAATACAAACAAGTTGTCGAGCGGTCGTTCAACGAACATAAATACGACCGGTAACTCATCGACCACCGTGTAGTAAACTACCGAAAAATTATAAAATAAGAACGCGTAGTATTATCGTTTTATACTCCTGGTCTGGGAGACATACGCGTGGTTTAAATATGTTTGAAAGGTAATAATAATCTACGGACTAGCATTTTGCGAACATAATTCAAAGCGCGCAACAATTTACGTACGTTTTATTTGTTTTTAATCGTTTCGGAAGTCTCTCGACGCTTACTGACGTCGTATTTTTAAACGTCCGATTAGATTACGTATTCGGGCTCTAAAATAACGAATTCGTCATACTTACTTAGTCATCGTAATAATCAGGAGGTTTTGTTAATTAACGTATAATTTAGCCACGAATCGTGTAAATACGCGCGAAAGCGAAAACGTGCGTTTATCTAATCGTAATTGATTTTTAAGTTTTTCGTTAACGTTTACCCGGCCTATGGATATTATATATATATATATACACGTTATCGATAAACGGACAATCACGTGTATGTATGACAATAATACCTTTTCCGTATAATATTCTTGTTTCAAGCTATTATTTATCGATTAGTCAACTTATACATATATAACAGGTGTGTACGATGACATTTAAGTAGCGAAATATTCCTCGAGTTGTTGGTGATTATAATAATGACTATATCGACGATAAAATAGACGCTTGTTTAGGATATTGTAAATATGTTCGTATATTGTGGGCATTTATATATAAGTATTTCGAAAATAAAATGCGCCGAGTGTATCGCCGCGACGATTAGCTAAGGAGGGAAAATCGGGTAAATAGTAACGAAAACCGTCTGAATTAAATGATCTCGGTGATGAAATACTAATAAGAACGCGCTGACCTTATAACGGATACATCGCGTATTAATATATATATATATATATATATATACAACATCGTAATTAACGTCTGGTGTTCATCGAGTGGTTAAAAGTCCTATAATTATACGTATACACTAACGTCGGTTGCTTTTGAGCGTGAATAGCGTAAATTATCGCGACGCGATTGCTTTGTATGGGAATTGTGTGTACAATTTTTTAGAGGGCGAAAATCCGTACTTTCGGTCGTTAATCGCTTCTAGTGGAACCCGTTTTGGCTATACGGACTAAACGCAAAAAGGAAACCGAACGCGACGAGAAACTTACAGTTCGTACGGATTTCGTCCGTCGTGTACAAACGAACAATTTCGTCGGCCACCAAAGCCGGAATGTGTCCAGAGCCTCGGCAAGTCCGGACGAGTGGACGCAAAAGGACTTAAAGTCTAAACTGAAAAAAATTGTCGTCACTTACCTACGGGTATGTTCTCCAGCGAAATCATCGCGACGTTCAGCGCGGGACGTGTCCTGGCGTAGTTCGCGCGCACACTTGTGTCGTCCACCAACGGACGGACAAAATCCCGACCGTCCGCGGAACGAGGGTCGTTATGTTCGTTTTACGGTCGTGACCGTGACACGTGGCGGCGGCGCACAGTAAACGGACGGCGTCGTCTTCGTGATGTAAGTAAAATTATAATAAACGACCGAAACGAAACGAAAATGAACGTCTTCGGCGTGCGCGTGGTGATCAATGAAATGCCTCCTCGACGTACGAACGCGTTTTGGCGCCCGCGTGTGTGTACTCGATATGGAAACGGGAGAAGGCAATACGCAGGACGGTCCGACGATAAATCGTAATCGGCGGAACGGCGGCGCGTTCGTGTGCGTCCCGCGGTCGAGTGACGGACACTCGTAACGTTAACAAGTCCACGTTTTATCGCACACGCGACACGCGACGGTAAATGGCCGGGGGCCGGACCCACACTTGGCGTCGTCGTCGCGATAATAATACGGTATTGTTATCCGCGTCGGTCCGGCGGCCACGTCTGTACAGTGCGCGTCACATACACGCTGCGTGCGTACATACGGGCGCGAGCGCGCGCGCGTTAACGGCGGTACAATTATTACGACAATATGATAATGAGCTCCGTGTCGGTCGTTTCCGGTCGCCACTGTTGTTTGGCAACGACCGCGCGCCCGGTTACACGTCGTTGTTACGTTACTGTCGGCATACGCGCCGTCAACTAAGCCCCGGGGAACCCGGCAATCGGACCGAAAAAGAACGAGAAAAACTGAGATCACCCTCCCCCAATGACTCCTCACCAAAGGTGGGGGGGGAAATCGGGCCCGTGTACACGACACGCCCGTACGGGTCGCGCTGTGCCTGCCGTACTTGTACCGCGACGCCACGGCCGCGGGTCTTTTATGTTAAACCGTTATGGTAATGCGTTACGGTTTTCGAACGGTCTAATTAATTCCGAATTCGGTACTCCGACGATAACGCGCGTAGAACAATTCGATTTTCGGTCCCGCGAACTTGTCGTATATCCGCCGCGCGCGCGTTTACGTTTTACTTGACGGTACGCCCGTTATGTAAGTACACGACAAACCGCGATTGCGTGTATATTTTGTTCCGAGCGGGACGAAAACACGATTTCGGTTGTTGTTTTTGTACTTATCCAAATATGTAATTCTACGCAATTAGGTTTTCCAGAATCGGTGACGTATAGCCGAACGGAAAAAACACGATCGCGTTGAGAATGGAAACCGGTTTGGATTACAAATACGTACGTGCATAACCGTATTCAAACTTATGAGTAATATGGCATTGTACGCGAGTATGAGTCATACGACGACTAAATGTGTTCGTGCATTGCTAATCAGTATTTATTATAAAATGTCGGGACTAAATAATCGACGAATATTAAATAAAAAACTACGATATTTTACGGGCGTATAGAATCCGACCATGTTCAAATGAAACGTCTATATTTCCATCGATACGATTCCGATAACGCTTAAATTATAGCCAAATATTCGCTTATTATTGTCGACGACGTTCGTATTCGAAAAATATTTCGTTTTACGAACAGCGCGCGGTAAACGTTCTTTCGAGAATATTACGTAAATTGTAAACATTTCGAATACTATAGTGTATATCCATTACGATATGGTTTTCTGGAATATTACGAAATCGTACGTATACGGATAAAAAACCGATTCAAGGTCGACGAAATATGTAAAGACGCCCGAAAACAATTGTGAACCGAAACTTTTATCGTTAAAGAAAAAGAAACTATAATATAAAATTCGTACGAAAGCCCGTAGCGTACGTGTATGACTCGACACTGTGGAAAACCGAACGAGTAAACAGGTCGGTGTACAATCATAATAAACCGATATGACGCAAGTCGGCGAAAACAAAAAACCCGGATAGTGACCGAAATATCGATTGGGTTGGGAAAAAATAATAATATACCGCGGGGAATAGAGGCGAACGAGTTCGACGATAACCGGGCCGCTTCAGAAATGAATCGACGAATATTTATTTCACGGGCGTGGATTACGCTTTGGAACGTTATCGGGTATTCGAATATGCGACAGACGGGACGTTTAACGATCAAAATTTAAGCACGCCCGGTGTAGTAATTGCGAAGAAAACGATATCGTGAGTAACGGCGTGTCGTCATGGAAGACACGTTCCTATTTTGTAATGTATTGACGTCAGTTTTATCGTACGGGGTGACAGCGGGCCAATCGACAAACGAATAACGTAGAAACTAAAGCGTCCCTAGACGAAAGGAGTCGGTCAGATTCAGGCACGTAGCCAGGATTACACAATAGGGGTGGCCTAATATATGTTTGGCGATGAATACAATATATAGCTCACGCCCTCGTTGAAAACGCCGATACACAAATCGCGTACCGTAAATAGGCGATTATGTCGAAAGAGTTTTCGGATTTCGGGAGCGGAACGTGAACGGTAACTTATTGTACCATAACGCTACGATAATACGTATTGAATAATTAATCGAAATTGATATTGAAAGGCTCGAGTATTTAAACAATACGGCGGAGTAGCCAATAGGGTGGCCAGTAAAATATGGTTCGTGTATTCGGATTACACGGGGCCAGCCATTTGGCTACGGACCTGGTCACGATGTTGCTCGCCAGGGACGCGTTCGGTGCGAGCCCTCATCGAGGAAACGGTCGCGCCGAACGTTACGTAATCTAACCTCGCGACGTCCGCGAATGATTCCTCCCACATCTCCAAAACGAATAAATACGTGTTTCGACGTTTCTGGAGTTTACAAGTCGAATTTCGCGCTCGTGTTTAACGTAATTATTCTAAAAGCGTCGAAACCAAGGCGGTCAAAATTTCGGGATGTTTTACGCGTCGAAATATTTTAGTTATGTCTACGGTACGTAATTTTAATTCGAGTATTCTAACGTTAAGATTTCGCCGCTTTCTTTCGCTTCTAACTAATTAATATATATGTATCATTAGGCACTCGCGTTTTTGTACACCTCGTCGTTAAATAATAACGAACGTCGTTTAAATTTCAGTATAATCCTGCACAGTGTCGTTCCGGGAGCTCGCGTGTTCACGAAGTCACCGGTAGGTGTCGTAGCCAGTTTCCCCGTCGCCATTTTGCGAACTATAACGCCATTTGTAGCGAACGTTATACACACGCGTATTTATTATTAACGTCACATTACTATGGTTACCCATCGATTTGCCCCAGTTTTATCACCCAGCGGATGCGCCGAACGGTTTAGGTTACGCGACACCCTCCGTCATACCCGTCGGATTATTGATCGCCACCCCACGCGTTATACGAATAGGGCCTCGTTCGATTCGGGACTTGGATGCAATTTCATATTTCGCTGCACACCAGAACGAATCGAACGAACGCCGATTACAAATGACGACGTCCCATTAGATACGTAAACTGTACCACGTCGAATCTATCGGATTTCTTCGCGTTTTACGCCATTTTGTTTTTCGTTTTATTCGGTTAGTTTCTAAAGTTATGCGCATTTTTCTAAATCTGACCAGCGTGAATATCGGATTTTTATTCGAGCGGGTAATTTAAATAAAAAATCAACAATTGCCCGTATCCGTTTTTCCGCGGTGTACATCGAAAACAAATTACAACGCTTAAATGTCCGCATATTACAAAATTGGACACGAGAGCGTCGTAATGAAGTTTACCACAACGCGGTACGGCGAGTGCGGCCACAATCAGACGATCAACGAAAATCTGTACGATCGTGGGGTACAGCCAACGGCCGTGTTATTTACGAAATTTTCGTTTTCGAGTTCGCACCGTGAACCATTGGAATTTGGTTTAGCTAAGGGCCAAAAGCGAACGTCGGCTCCGGCGATTAAACGTTCGCCGTGGTGCAGACACACTCAACAAACGTTTTGACGTTCGGACATTTGGCGATACATTTCCACTCGCCCAGAGTATGCAAAAAATAATCCGCACGGCGCGCCGAATAGGCAATTCAGCTACGTTCACGCGCTACGGGTCTTGATCGTAAATCGTCACAGGGGTCGTAGTATAATACATAACGTTGTACACTTGTAATGATCGTACATGGATTTTCTGGAAACCTATCCGGAAATGTTCGCCGTTGTCAGCTTTCTTAAGATTATCGCTATTATTCGGCCCCCGACGAAATATCTTTTTTACCGGTATGGTTACGACAATTGTGCGTACCAAGATGAAATGTACAGCATGCGGCAGAGAACCGATTAATGTCTAAAAACTATGAACACTGATAATCGAATATTTAGATTTACGTCGAAACGTGACTATCGAAAAGTATAAAGATATTAAATACGTAAACAAACGCTTTAATTTTAGTTCTAGGCCATATTTTTGTATGTATATATTGTTTTTAACATTGCTACACGTTGGCGCTACAATTATGGCGTTTGATTCTTTTAATAACCTAAATAGGAAAAATACGGGTTTTAAGTTGTTCAAAAAAATTATTTTATACAATTCGAAATAGCTCGTGTTATGAGTTTGGACCACTGATTTGAATAGTAATATCATGGCGTTGATATTTTTATCACGAGTAATATTATAAGAGCGATTCTACTACACAAATCGCGTAGCGCTTTCGTAATTTTCGAATAATCGTATAAATGATCGAACACTCAGGAAAGTCTTCGTAACCAATGTTGTTCAGAAATTCAAATTAACAAAATGGTAATTTCGAATTTTACGGAAAGAGTATTTAAAAAAATTTAAAAACGCATTTCCTTACTTAAAATATGAAGAAAATCGCAACGCTATGGTAAGGGCAAATGTGTATAAAAAATTATTTAAAAAAAAATTATAAAACATTGCCTAGAACCAAAATAACGGCATTTTTCAACTATTTTAAATACACTCTATATAAACAAACAAAGCCATTTATATAGTCTATAAACTTGAATAAAATTAAATTTTTTCGATGGACACTAAAAGTTACGTATATTAATACGAAGTACTGTAAATGGCTACAAATATTATTTTTATGTATACAATTTTATCAAATTTAGCGTTTCGGTGAAAAAAAATGTAATTATTACGTTTTATTGTTTTTGTTTTGATAAAATTATTAAATCCACGTTAATTTCGGTACGGAATTTAATTTGTACATATTAAAAATATCCAATATGGGCAATTTAAAAAATGTAACGAATACAATATACGTTAAAATAAGTTAAAAATGAAAAGACGTTGATTGCATTTGACGATGTTATAGGTACACAATATTCGAAAGGCACGACCGAATGACTGCATTTGTTTCTTTTACTTCGTCAAGCTGAAAATACATATTAATTAATCGTACCAGTATTCAAATTCGTGAACGTCGGAGTTAATATTATCGTTTTTTTTTTACCAATATTATCGCATTATCTTTGCATCTAAACGTATATTAAATTGTGTGGAGAAGTAGTCTATTCGGATAAACAACGCGTTAGATATTTCAATTTCCGAATTTACACTAATTTTGTAACTCGCCTAACGCCTTCAACATTCGTAACACAAATCCGTAACGTAAATCGAATCGTATTGTAAGTAAAAATTCTGCTTTATACAACGATGTAGGACAAGATATTCGATCGGAATGTTAGGAGTGTAATGAATTTTCGCACGTTTCTATCGTAAGTATATTTATATACCCGTTGTCACCGGTTCTGGTGCAGCTGGTGTTCCTTCCGTAACTTCAACAGGGGCCGGAGGCTCGGCAACCGGATCGGAAGACTTCGGCTCCGGGTCGGCTGGCTTAGCTTCTTCCGCGGCCGTCGCAGGCTGTTCTCCTTCGGCAGGTGCCGCAACAGGATCGGCTGGTGCCGCTGCAGGATCAGCGGGTACCGCGGCAGGATCAGCGGGCACCGTGGCAGGATCGGCTGGCGCCGCGGCAGGATCAGCGGGCACCGCGGCAGGATCGGCGGGCACCGCGGCAGGATCGGCTGGCGCCGCGGCAGGATCGGCTGGCGCCGCAGGATCGCCTTCAGCCGGAGGCCCGCCTTCGAGTCCTGCGCGTCAAAATCATAAATCGTACGTTTCGAAAGATCGTGACCAATTTTTATAATGTACGACAAACGTATACAACGGGCTTAGGAATGACACAATCGTTGAATTGATAGGCGTCGATGAAATCCTGAAGATGTTTAAATCGTTATCGCCAGTCACTCACCTTCGTCCAACGATTTTTGTTTTTTTATCGTGTCCTTGACCACGGAGTTCAATAGGGGTTGCGGTATGGCGGTGACGGCAGTCATAAGCTTGTCGACCAAATCGTCGACGCTCAGCGGATTGTTCGAGCACACGGTGTCCTTGAGGTAATTCCAAAGTTCTGCGCGCGTGGGACAAAGCAACAGAATACCAACGATTAGGTTTTATTGTTATTCGAGTCGTAGGGAACTGCGGTGACCGAACCTTCCGGCGCCGGTGACGGTGGTTGTGGTTCCGGTTCCGGTTCGACCACCGGTTCCGGTTCGATTAGCTCCGAATCGCTTTGCGCGGCCGACGCGTCCGTCCCGTCGGTCAGGTCACCCGCGCCCGACTCAGCCTCGGTCTGACCACCATCAGTCTTTTCGTCATCGGTGGCTCCGTCGTCGTCTTCGCTTTCGCCCTTGAAAATTACGCATCCGTCACAAACGATCCAATTTGTTCGTTTTTCGACCAACGAAATATATAGCGATGTGATAGCGATACACACACACATACACATATTGATCACATTTCTTGACCAGGAACTCAACGTTCGGGAGAAGTGCCGGCCAAACGGGACGAAAATAGAACATGCAGGGATATTTCGTGTGAGTGCTTAACGGCGGACACTCTCGGTAGTTACAGCAACGCGTCGTGTCGGCACGATTGAATGGTTATTAGATCGTTGAACTTCGTGTACCTTTTTATTCTATATTCTTCGTAATTGCTTCGAATTTAATCGTAAATTTACTGTCGAGTTGATGATGAGATAAAATTGTAAACGTAGCGTTTACAATTGCAAACAACGCTAAACACGGACATTTTGCATCGTTACCGAAATAAAAAGAACGTAAAAATAAAAAAAAAATAAGTAAAACCGTTTTTACGTTTTGTAAGACGTCGTCCGCAACACGGTTGAGATCAAAAAACAAAAACGAATTCGAAAACTGTTTCGATTAGGTACGGGTTTCGTACGAATCGTTGTAAAATGAATAAACTATTGAAAAAACGATTCGCGAATATTGTTATTCTCGTGCATCTGTCGCTACACTTTTTCGTAGTAAGAAAAATCCGCTCAACTCGCCTGACGTTTATCGCGTTTTTCCGAATGCTTCGCTCCCAAAGTTTACGCATTAAACGGTACTATTTCAATTACGAATTCGTTTGATCGAAATTTATACTCCTCCGTCAGAAAATACCTCTCGGTGATTACGCGACTTTTTTTTCTGTTGACCATTGTCGTCATTATCACCACTTTACGGTCGTAATTGAAAAATTATATATATATATCGAAAAACCGTTCGGTTTACCTGTTTAGCGGCGACGGTTGACACGATTGTTGCGTTGACGTTAAGGACGCAAAAAAAAGGGTTCGACAAAAAGAGGAAAAACGATTTCGGATTTCATACACTTTCGTTCCGTATTTCATGCGAGGCGTAAATATTAGTCCATATTTCGGCATCCCTGTAAAACGTCGACCGTCGCATACTATTACGGGCGTACCGATAATGTACGCGATTCGGACGTGGCGAAAACACCGGGAAACGGTTATATTATGTAGGTCGAATCTGGTTCGTGGTTTTTTTTTTTTGTAAGAACATTGCTTCCAACCGTACAAATTCGTATATACCTTAATAGAATTGATAATAATTTTGAAAATCGTAACGAGCCTACGCAAATAACGTAAATGTATATACGTATTTTTGGCGGCGGCCAATCGTTCGTTATTAGGTTAAATAAGATACGAGCGGATAGACGACGATTATCGTGAGTAGGAGTGGAACAAAGGCAAAGACCAAGGTAGTATACGTTTAGGTGTGTTAATAAACTCGTTCGTCAAATATCTTTAATGAGACATTTATGAATTGTGTCACGTGCGAGAACAAACATTTTGGTTATATGACAATATTACATGCTGGTGTCGAGTGAATATATTATAGAATAATGAAAATAAATAAAACTGGGTAGAAATACGCAATTCGTTGCGAACAGACAACGACGAACATTGTTTCGAGACTATGCCTCGTATTCCACTTCCTCTTTTACCTTCTTCTCGTCTCCTTTTTTGGACCAATCTGGTTTTTTCTGTCGACATAAAAAAACACGCGTAATACAATATCTAATATATATATATGTATATACACATGTCGTCCGGGCGCGATCGCTTCCGAAATCCTGATTCGTTCGCGTACGCGGCCCCGGAAACGTCATTTGGACGCACCTCTTTGTCTTCTTCTTCCAAGGTGAATTCCTTTTTCTTCACTACTTTCAGTTGGTTCCTGAAGTTGAATTCCGCCGCTTTCTTCTGGAGTTTCGCGAATTTGTTTTCGTATTTGGAGACTTTCTTCAATGTCGGTTTAACGCTGAAAACCGAATACACGTCCATTACACCGTACGAAAAACGTAACTTCAACCTAACCCGTCGATCGGGATTCGCGTATACTCACAATTTTCCTCGTAAGTCGTTCACTTGGCTGTTCAACTCGCTGATCTAAAATAATAAACGTAACGGTATCGTATAAACGCAGTTCCCCGTACGATTCGATAGTTGTTATTAATTTGGCAAAATGTTACAACACGCGCACGAAATATCTCGGACGTTAGTTATCACATACGAATGGACATGTAAGTATGTACAAACATTTGAATTCGTGCGATTAGACGAAACGAAACGTTACAAAATTATCGCGAAAAAATTGTAAAATCGCCGCGCGTTTGTTTTTTTTTTTTTTTTTTTTTTTTGTTTCGTCGAATATAATTCGATTTTAATAAAACACAATCGTGTCGAGCAAGCAAACGTTCGTATTAAAACAAAAACAATAGGTTTCAATTAGTTTTAATAACGTTCCACGAGTATAAACAAAACCATTAAAGCTCGTTTATTTATAGAGAATAAACGCCTTTAATAATAAACACGACGTACGATATAACGCCAACTTTTTTTTAAGAATATTTTCAATTTACTAATACACACTTTGAAAATACGTTTTACTCAGAATTAAATATTTGACGGTAATAGGTAATGTTATGGTATCAAAAAAAACAACCGTTTTAGATTAGACATTAGTGGGAGTGGGTGGAAAGAAAGAGCGATTGACATACGTCGAGTTAAATTCGATCGAAGTAATTTATTATTTGCGCGATAATAATTGGACGCTTTTCAAATTTCGTCCGTCGTAGTGATTTTTACGGATCAAGGTACATTCACGGCGTACGTGTTACTTATAAAAATAGGAAAAGTTCGATAAAGTCTTAACAACGAGAAAACATTACGTCCGTCCGTCGACGCAATTCGGAATAATGTTTTCGTAGGGAATTCGTGATAAAAACAAAAAAAGGAAAACAAATGTCTCGACGATGCGATACGTGCAACGTGCCTTGGTGTGTGTGGTTTTGCACAAATTACCTCGAAAACTTTCATCCTGAAGCCTCTTTCTAAGTCAAACTTTATGCCTTCTAATTCGTAAAACCGTTTCCATAATTCTTCGCAGATTTCCGCGAGCTCCTCTAAACATCACAATACCGTAAGATAGTTACAGCGCGAACCAAACTAGGCGAACGTCCGTTCAAAAATATTTTACGCTACTACTGCAGCTGACTCGCTTCCACTAAACATAACGTGATATGTATCGTCGAGCAAATATTACGTTCGGATCGGCTTATCCGACACTAAACGGTTTAAAATTACACAGCCGCGCAGTGTACGCAATGTTCTACGCATTTGCGTTTGTGTACCCGTAAGTTTTAAACATTTTTGAAACGCCTACAGAGTGCGTGAGTGAAACGATTATTTTTAAATTCGGAAAATAATGCGTCTTTTCGTCGTTCGAATATTTCGAAACGGATACATTCCGCGAAATACATCTGTGCTGCCTGTTTTGGCAATACTACGGTATCGTTTTTTTTTTTTTTTTTTTATCAAGCGTTAGTGTTACACATTGGCTCGCGCGCATACGCGTTAAAATATATCAGCTACGGATGCCCTTGACGTCAAGCCAAAAATGCACAGCAAAAATCGTAACGGAAAGAGATAAAAAGCGCGAGAAATATGTATTTAAAAAACAACGTCGCTTCTGTGATCGAAAATTGGAAAATCGACGGAAAGCGTAAAAAGAAGCGTCGGGCACCAGCAAGTTTGTCTAACCTCGAAATCTTTCTTTTTTACGATGTATTCCAAGTCGAACTTTTGGTCTTCTAATTTCGTGATTCTGTCGTAATACTCTTTTATCACCCGTTTCACCGTATCTATTTCGATTCGGGACAGAAAAAAATTCGTAATTAACACCGCCGTTTGTTACGTTATTTGCGTCCGACGCGCACGCGCTTGTGTATGTATGTGTGTGTGTGTGTGTGTGTTTATATGTTTATGTTTGTGTTTGTGTGTGTGTGCGTGCGTGTGTGCGTATGTGTGTAGGCGCGCGAACCCGACGTATTTTTTCTTTTTTTTTTTGGCGCCTGTTCTAGAAAAAAAAACCGCACACAAATTCGACACGAATTGTTTACCTTCTCCTGCGTCATCGATGTTTTTGGGTTGGCCGCAACGCTCTTCGATAATCCGTCTCCGTTCGGCGGCCTTTCGCTCTTGTTCCTTCTTCAGTTCCTCGGCCGCCTTTTTTCTCAAAAGCAACTGTAACGGAATAACGACGGCCCGTATGAAACCCGTGTACGCTCGTACCGTAATATTATTAATGAACGGCCACGTACGTACGGCACGCGCAATAACAATATCGGTGGTTTATCCGCGTGACACTTACACGGAGTTTCTTCTTCCTGTCCGGGGTCATGAAACCCTTTTTGGCTTTCTTGGCCTTGGACGCTTCTTCCATACGTTTGCGCACTTCGGCCCTTTTGCGGTCGATTTCCGCCTGTTTTGCCTTCTTAGCCTATACAAGACGCGCGAAAACGAAAACGGTAATAATATTCGTCAATCGCGCGAATCGAAAAAGAAAAACTCACTTCGTCGTCGGCCATGGTTGAAAAGTGTTGGTCGATGTGTATCTACTATCGAGTAAATAAAAACGATATCTGAAATCGGAAACGTACAGTTATTGCCGTGCTTGACCTATTTATTTCTCCGTATATATAGGGCGTCGCGATCGGGTCAACGGTTTTTGCGATAACTCCGTCACTACCACCTATAGAGGAACAGGAGCAGGAAGAGGATCGATTTCCGTAGATATTTCGACTTGCTATGCCGTTGGAATATATTTATACAGCAAGTAAACGAACAGACACAGAAATGTCGACGACAATTAAAAATTATTAATCGGATGTATTCCTGTGCCGTGGTAAACGACGCCGTTACAACGAACCGGAATGAGAGTCTGGGGCGCTGGCTTAAAAACGAAACCGACTTACCTGAACTCGGAGACGGCAGTCGACTTCGCAGGACTTCGCCGGATTGAACAGGACTCGCTAATGTTTCGCGCAGGAAGACGTTTACACGGCGCTTGACACACAACACGGCTAGCGATTGGTCGGGCAGTTCGCCGTATATTTTTAGCTTAAAGCTTTTACTTTTAGTCGGACGCCCGACGAACGGCAACGACTATATTATTACCACCACGCTCGTACGTGTATACGTATAAATACACGCGCGCGCGAGCACACACACACACACACACACACACACACACACACACACACACGCAATGTGCGTGCACAGGGCGAAATACCAAAAGGCATCATATGTTTTTCTCGTAACTCGGACGCGGCGACGGCGGCGGCAGCGATGACACGATAGCTATTTTTGGAAGGCGTTCGGACTTGTGTCGGCTTACGCGGGACACTCGAGGCCCGTTCGTATAATACGGTTGTTATTATTATTATTATTATTATTATTATTATTATTACCGGTACGTAACGTTCGTGAATTCGCGCGACATTATACGTTATAATACGTGTCGGTTTTTCACACATCGCTCGTGAGACGATACGTTTTTTGGGCCCATTTACGCCAATTGAGATTATCGCGCGGCAATTCGTCGTTCTCGTCGCAGAAACCGCCGTCATCTACGCAGTTCGCCGCGATCGATCGATGCTGACGGGTCAAGGATACGTATTCGGGAAACCCAACGCGCAATAGCGCCCCGAATTCGACGGCTTCGATAATGTCAATTACGATATTGCGCGTAGATTTTTACCCAAAAATAGGACTGTATAGCGTACTGGCTATACGGTTTCTTTTTCTGCGGACGGGCTATTTGCGTCGAGTGTACGTTTGTTTTTTTACTTTTTGCCCTCCTTTATCCCTTACGAATAAATAACCAACATTTTACAACCGACTATTTAACGATCGACCACAAATAAATGGTTTACATCTATAAATATATATATATTCTACGCTATTTTTAAATTTGTCCTCAAATTACACGTCTATTATAGTAATAGGAAATAGTCCGTAAAGTAGTTCATGTTTAACATATTTTATTTCATAAGAGTTCTTCGGGTTGCACAAATCGTTAATTACGCGTTAATTCGTTAATTCGTTAATTAATACGCGATTTTTTTTAAATTTGTTAATTAGGTTTTATTTTTTTAAAACTATTTGACTCGACGGTTAACTAAAAATAAGAAAACTCGAAACGCGTTGAAACGAAAAAAGGTAGACATTTTCCGAAAAAAAGACGAAAATAAATAAATAAAAAACCGAGGTAACGGCGCAATTATAACGAAAACGTTCGAAGAGAAAGAAATGGACGACGAGCGTTATTGAACGGAAACGAAAAAATGAACTCGAGAGGAGAGTAATTACGTAATTATTGTGAGATGTGAAACGTCGTTGGGCAGTAAGGGCCGGACGGAAGAGGAGACGCGAGGGATGGCGTTTAACGCGACAACGAACCCGGGAGGGATAAACCGAAAGCGACGACGAGTTGGCGTTCGTAGACGGGTCGGGGACGATTTCGCTTAACGGGCAACGGGATGATAGCGCGACGGGGCAATTGGCGGAAGAACGACGCGGTGGAGAGGCGCGCGAAAGCTACGGCTGGCCGGACAGCATGATACGATACGATGTAGAAAAACAAATGTTTATTGTCTGGGAACGTTGACCTCTCGGGAGCGGCGACGACCCCCGGGCGAAAATCTCCCCTCGCCAAAATTAACGCCTCACCCCAATCCCTAGGGCCGAGTGCGCGACGTCCCGAACTATCTAATCGTAGAAGTCGATTTCGTCCGTTGTTTACGGACAAACGACCAGTCGTTTATAATCGCGCGCGGTGTCGCCGTCGAGTACAACAATACGTAACGTTCGACGACGATCGCGTAACCGGCCGTGGTATTTACCACTTTTTCCTTCGGCACGCCGTCGGACTTTCTCGCGGAACACGTCGCGACGGTGTACACCCCGGGACGTGTATTCTACCCGGCCCGTTCCGCGTACACCGTTACAATCGTCCGGTGGTATACCGATCCACCTTCCGGCTACCGCCGGCGCGTCTTAAAGGTTAACGGTGTATCGTTATACGGGCGCGCGCCGCCGTAGTATAATGACGGGACCGTCGCCGTTACGATTGTTGTTCGTCGGAAACGTTTCACCTATCGAACAATGCGAAAACGAAAACAGTATGAGACGGCGCGAAAACGAAATCGAACGGAGAGAAAAACAATCGGGCGCCCGGGCGGTTTTGTTGTCCGCTATTGTACGCGTCTAATTAAGCGGCGCGAAAACACGCACGGCGCGGACGTACGTACACCGGTACGAGCGGCCGCCGCGAGTCCTCCGCCATTCGAAAACTTAAAACGGTCGCGTCTCTCGCCGCCGACGGTTATTCGGCTGGATTTCGCGCCCGCGACGGCCGTTATTCCAATACGTTTATCCAGTCCGCGCGCGCGTATTTCCGAAATAGGAACGTACCGTTACCGCCGGGTTCCCGTACGGGTCGACATGGACAATACGTATCCGTTGCTGTTCGCTTGCGCTTTCGGCGTTTTCGTGTCGCCCGACATTTTCGTTCGGTCCAGTAAGTAACCAACCCATCATTTAAATTGTAATAGCCGCGCCGACGAACCGCTGAACGGCGCACCGAAAAGGGCTGGCGACCCGTTCGAAACGATCCCGTTCGTTTAACGCACTATTACGACATTTTCGCGTAACCCGGCGTATATACGCGCCACCGGCGTCGTATAAATCGTACGTTAATAAAACGGCGAAGTCAGCGCGATCGGAGTAAATCATACGGACGTCCCGAAACGATTTTCGTTTGTAATTTCTCTCGAAATTCGCCGTTTAACGTCGTGTACTTCGTGAATCGTATTTTTACCTCGAAACGAAGTAAATGTGTTTCGATTTTTCCAAACGATTCCGTTTCGGGTTCGAGCGTCGTTTCGTTTTCGTTGCACGATTGATTATAACGCGCGATCGCCGTTTGGTAATTTTATCAAACACGGAAACCCGACTACGTCACCATCGCTTTCCGGAGATTTTTAACCGCGTTGGTTATAACCGTTTCTAGAACCGTCGAGATCGTGTTTTTGATGATTTGAGATTCGTTTTTGAAAACCCTCGCTGTTTAATGCATCTCTACGAAACGACGGTCAATAGGTGGTTGAAGTAGAAATTCGTTCGTTCGTCGTCGTGAAAAATATAGTAACAATTATACGCGCGAATAATATTCGTCGTTTTATTTTCGTGTATAGGATTTATTTATTTCCTCGAAATTCGATCGCGTTCCGTGAATCGGTCGTACCATATCGTGAACGTTTATTTAGTTACACACAACGGACAAACATGAAATGTCACGGTTTGTTAAACAATAGCTGTCGTTCCTTTCGTTTCTATCTCGTTATTTATTTCCTAAAATGGCGCGAACAATTCAGAAATTTATATTCGTAAACCGTAGATAACTATACCAACGGTTGTACGCAACGTCCAATACGCGCGTTAGATTATATGGTTATACAATCACGCGTAAATATTTCGTTGAATTATAAACAACATTTCGCTTAAACGATAGTATACGAACATATTCCAGTTTAATAAAAAATAAATCGAACGAGTTTTATCGGTAACGCTGTGTACCATAATATAAATAATTCGATAAAGTGTACGGTGATTCGTTGTAAATTGACGCGTTAAATTATTAATAAATGTAATCGAGTTTTTAAAAACATCCGTTGTTTTTATCCGTTGAATACCGTAACACGGGTTTCGCGATAATTCCACTACATCCGAGAGTTATTTTTTTTTTAAACGTACCGACGTGTTTTAACGATTAATACGAAGCGAACGTTTCCATTTTACGTAACGGACCGACGATATGGCAATTCGATTTCAACGGATGAATGAAAACGAAAATTCTCCGTTGGAATCGTCGTTTTTAATGGACCGTACGCGCAAATAATTACGTTTCGATATTTATACATATCGTCTCTGTATTCGCCGCCGTGCATTAGTTTAATAATATTATCGACGTTTCGTTAACGTACAAAATGATACGTGTACGTCAAACGAATACGATATTTTCGTATCGAAACGCGCCGGTATTATGAGCGTATGCACGCGTACGTAAAAAACGAATACGAAAACGTTTTTAAAAACGAAAAAAAAAAATCGAAATCGCTTAAAGTTTTCCAATAATCAATGGCAATCGCTTCGCATAAAAATGTATTCGCGTAAACGAATAAATTACTGTCCTTTTCCGAAACAACACGGTTCCTAGTATCGTGTGTGCTGGCGATTTGCACGTAATTTATAGGATTCGACGAAATTAACGAGACAAAGAGACGTTAAAATCGAGTTGGGCGCAAAAACGTTTTCCAGTTCTTGTACGCGACATTTCGAGAGAAAAAAAACCGTCGCGTAAAGTAACCCGCTTGGTATACACGCCCGGCTGTGTAATGCGGTCATTTGAATTGCCGGAACAATAACGTATGGCCGCGACGTACGTACCGTAAAAAGCGAAAAAAATAACGTACAATAATAATAACGTACAATAATAATAACGCGAAACGCCCAAAACGCGCGCGTAATATACTACAATATCGTCTTTCACGCTAGCGTGCCTATTCTCCATTCGGTTTATTTTCGAATACGGTTCAAAAATAATATCGCCGTACCGTTGGTGCGAACAATTTGTGTGTGTGTGTGGGCTCACGCGCGCGCGTGCGTACGCGTGTACAAAAACCGGGGTAAAAATATCTTGGCCGGGATGTAGACACGAGTTAAAACGGTACGAAAATGTCGTTACGTGGTGTCATCGCCGAAAACGAGATTTTATATACCGTATCGTTTATAACGACGATAAGTCAATCGGTACGGTTAATATTTCGAGTGGTTTTTGTTTTGTTTTCGCAGCCGACGAACCGGACGACGCATACGCACACACTGATCTGTGTTTTCGGGACGATCCAAATATAGACGTCTGCATCCGCGAACGGATTAACGACGTGATCGAACGATTCCACAAAGGTACACACGGTAATAATACGCGCGTATGTATACATATGTATTGTACACGAGGAAACGTTTACCGGTAAAAAAATAGTAAAAAAAAAAAACACGAAAATTCGATACCGATAGAAAATCGTCGCGTATTACGCGCGTGAATACGACGGATCGACCGAATCGTGACTGGTTCGTTGCGCGCGAACTATTCGGCTTTCGTACTTTCGATCGGTCCGAATTTTCCGTTTATCGTAACGCGAACAGGCGCCGCCGTATTCCGACACCGTCGTACGCTAATCGAAATCCGATACGTTTTTGGTTGTTTTCCAAACGGCATTGACCGCCATATTCCCCGTACACACTCGTCGACGGTAACGCCGCGATTCTGTTACCGACGATTTCGCGCGTGTTAAGAAGACGCGACCTACAAAAGGTTTTAACGCCCACCGTTCGTTATTGTAAAACTCGCGACAGTCGTACTCGATGTATATTGGAAACGAGCACACCGCGCACGCATAATCCCTTCTCGGCACGTTAAGTACACATATCGATATTGTCAATATCGGACGTCGTTCACTTTGTTGTTCGAACGGAAATCGTTTTTCGTCGAATATTATTTATGACGCGATTCGACCCGCGACCCCGCCGTCTTCTTTCGTTTTACGGTTTACCCGAACGGGAAATGGAAATTATTTTTGGCGCGACGCGACGTCGATGATATATACTCGTGTATAACGACACTGGTCCGTCTTTTTATAGACCGCCGTAATATTTCAACGGCGAATAAAATGGCGCGCACAATTAAACGGACGGACACGACGGCACACTCGCGTGCACGCGCAAATAACGTTGAACTGGCAATTCTGCCGGACGGAATAACCATCGTTTGGTTTTCGCGTGCCTAATGATTTTCGCTTACTTCGATGTCATCTATCACGTCTAAGTACTCGTCATATTGTACAAATGTATTGCGCGTCTTAATCCGTAACGTATTTTCGGGCACGATTTCGTTTAAAATTCCATCACGTTTCGGAGTTCTCCTGGAAAAGCACCCGTTTCGACGTTTGAAACGCCCCCAAAAGTCGAAACTACTTTACACGGTGTTAATGTCTAAACGAATTCGTTCATAGTACGTTAACGGACGTCACTCCAAAACTGGAAACGAATTCCACGCAACGGTTTTCGTGTATTTTATAAAACAATAAAAAAAATAGGAAACACGTACAATTTAGCGAATTCGAACGATACGTTTAAATACGATCCCTTGAAAAGTCGTGTGTAGGCAATTTTTCGTTCTCTGTGCGTTGTGTGCGATCGTTGCGTGAAAATCGAGTTATTAGGTCAAGCGCTATAATTACAAACCTCCTAAAAGTACGCTCGCGTATTTAACGTGAAGTGTTCGTGAAAACGGTCGGGTAAATTCCGATAAACTTGTCTTTTTAAACGGGGAATTAAATAAAACGATTAAATCGAATTTTTTAGATGTAACCGAGAATCCTTTTGGCGAAGATTTCGCGTCAACCTTTTTTAAAATGTACGTCGTTTTCGCTTTCGCGTTATTAGATGAAAATTATATAGTTTTTGGCCAAATAATCGTAATCGACTTGGAAAAGATCGCTTATTGCGCACGATTTAATTTGACGTCGTTTGCGTTATTCTATCAATCGTTTCAATATAAACGAAAAAGTTATTACGTATTTTAAATCGTGTTTTTTTTTTTTAAAAAGAACTATTTTTAAACGGTGAAACGTCCACGTTAAATCGTATTTTCATCGACGCAATACGATAACCGATTTTTATTTTAACGTTCAAGTACATAATGATAAAACCTCGTTAATCATTTGGAATAAGGATCTATTTACATTGTCGATGAATTCTCGTCGCTATTAATCGTTTATTTCAAATGTTCGTTTATTACGATATCGACGTCGTGGTTTTTCGACGTCGTCACGTTTGCCCGTGTAACGCAATTGTGTGATTTTTATCGTAATAAACCGCAGGTAACGACGAGCTCGGTTTACGTGAGTTAGACCCGTTACCATTTGAGAAACCGCTACATTTCGAACACAAGGCTCGATTGATCGGAGGACACATATCCGTGAAGAACATGTTGACCGAAGGTTTAACAACAGTTAAAGTGAAGTCGCTCAGGTAAGATAGTCATTTAGTTGGAACATCGAAAACACGTCGAGGTCGTATTTAGGACCATTTGTTTGTAGGTTTTCGCTGAAAATATTACGTCGCGTCGACGAAACGTCTAAATAAACAATAAAATTACGAACATACCGATAGTATAGGGATTGTGTTTTTTTTTTAATTTCTATACCATTATGTTTCTCGTTTAACATTACTATTTAACGAACACGCGTTTTATCGAGCACGTTCGGCGATATTTTTCGACAACCGATTAATTTATCTACGTATTCCGTCGAATAATGTACGTTATTCGCGCGATATTCGGTGACACAAACACGCTTGGACCGGAGTAATTATAGACGTTACTGATTTCGTGTATTCTAATGTTTCGTTGTTTTATACTAAGGTCGAAACTCCAGAACCCAAACAGGATGGAGGTCGGATTCACGGGGCACTTCAAAAGTCTAATAAACTCCGGCCAGTATCAGTTCAAAGGGTACTTGGGACGGATGCCCATAAACGGCCTGGGCAGATACAACATAACATTCGGTAAAGTGGAAACGATCGTCCGCGTGGGTGCGGGTTGCCCATAGGAAGTGCGGGGACGTTCCCGAACTTTCCCGTACGTTTTGGACGTGCGCACGAAACACGTAGTGTAACCGTTTCGTCTCGTGTTATACAGGGAACGTCGAGACCAGCTACGTGCTAAAGGCGAAACTGAAAGAACTACAAAACGGCATGTACATACAGCTGGAGAGTTTTCGCTCGTATCCGCCGAAATTCGGAGAAATCAAAATCTTTGCCAGCGATTTGGTACCGGGAAACGCCGTGTTGAGTAAGCGAATTGTTTGACGTTTGTAATAATACCCACCGACTGTGTACACGCTTAAATTATATTGTATACGAAGTATTTTTAACTTTGGTTCAACAACGCAACGCTTTCATATAAATGCGTTTCTACCGAAATTAATTCCTCGTATACATTAATCATTTTTAAGTGAACTTTTTTTTTGAAAAAGTAAACTCTTTTACGTGGAATTTCACTATTACGTCGTATGAAACGTATTAGCTGTATTAAACTTTCGGTTAAAGTTTCGTCGAAAGAAAATGATAATAAATGGCTAACGTAGACATGTTGGTATTAACGATTCAACTTGGCGTAAATAATGGCGGCGAAAAAACGTTATTTTATTTACGTACCGACGGACGGTTATCTTTTGTTCTAAAATAATATTATAGCGCGCGTCGTGGAAAAGACGAAAAAGCCGAAAGTGACGGCTCTGGCTGTGTTATATAGCGAAAGATCGCGCGTATCGATTTTCGATTGAAACGTTGTAAACGAGCGAACCGGGCGTTAAGATTTAAAAATTGCCGTTCGTCTTCTTTCCCTTTTCAACAACGCCTAAGCGAACGTTTGAATTAGACGTTTAAAAACTCGCGCGCCTTAGAATCCATTCACGACGCATTCACATATACATTTGTGTATTATTATTACCAGCGTAACCCCGGAACGTGTTTGAACTTTTAGTATTATTTACGAAATTTTCGTATTTTTTATAAATACCCATTTCAAATTAGGTTCGAGTGTAAACATAGGATAGACAAGGTGCGCTGAAGTGTACCGGCGATATTTACGAACGTCAAAAATGATTACTTCCAAAAAAAAAAAAATTCTTCGACATTATTTACCAGCAAATTATGTTATATTAATATCGCGTTATATAAATACGATTCTACGATTCGTCATTTTAGCAGTTTCCTTGCGGAAAACTAATTAATAGAATGATTGAGCTACGTAATTTCACGAAGACGAAACGTTTTTATTCTACGACCGCCGATCGGTACTCCTAAACACTAATGAGCTTGAGTACGAAGTAAATACGCTAATTTTAACGCCGAAAAATCGGTATTATCGATTTACTTTCTTAGGACATTTTCAAATCGCCTTACCGAAAACGTAAGTTAACCGCGTTTAAAGGGACTTCGCGTTACTATTAAAAAATTCGTCAATCTCGACGACACTCATCACTCGTATCCGATCGTTTTTACTTTGAAACTCGAATCGGTTGTCCGTCCTACATTTTCCTCCGTGGAAAATTAGAAAGGAAACGGTACAACTGGCGGCGCGCAGACGACAATTATCCCATTACACGAGGCGCGGTCCCGAAAATCGTTTAAGATATAAATCAATGGACAACGTGACGGGCGTAACGATTTCGATTTATTCGCAGACCGAGTGGCGTTGAGATTTCTCAACCAGTACGGAATACAGATCGCCGACGAATTGTACCCGGCCGTGGGGCCCGTGCTGGACGACATTCAAAGGGACATGTGCAACAAGATGCTGTCCCTGTATCCCTTCGACGTATTGCTTCCACCCACCAGGACGACATGACGTAATCATCCGGAATAATTTATTTTGCTTTCCATATGCATACGTACATACATAATATTAACATCTGGTTATATAACTTGTACCGTGGTACACCGTGGTTAATCTAAAATGGGATATTTGTATGCGAGTTGGTCGATGCCCATAATTATGTTTTCGTAAATATTTACCACTTCGAAATAATGTCGAATATATATATGTGTGTGTGTGTACGTGTAGGTCTAACTAATTAAAGTTATTTTTCAAAATCCTGGTCGCGACTAATAATATCTCACGTAATCGTATTCAATTTACAAACTAATCGGGTTCAAATTCGCTTTAGAATTACGCTCGCGTATACCGTCGCCGACTCTGTCCGATTAAATTTTCGGTTACATAATAAAAACGAAAATTACCCGCGCTATGACTTCGAATAATAAGGAAAACCGAAACGTCATAATATTCGGAAATAGTCCGTCAGACGTGTAGAGAAATTCACCCGATAACGTTAAAAAAGGCGCGATATTGCGGCTTTTCGAATTGTTTTTGACGTCGCGCAAATAGGGCTATTGTTCAATTTCCAACGCGCAAACACGCCGTACATTTGCTGGAAACGCTAGGAAAGAATAATAATACAATTACGGAGGTATATACTTCAAATTTATATATTACTCGTTACAACTACGATACAAGTATAACAGTGGGGTATATTCCGTACTTGGGGTCAGTGACGCGACAACGTCGTGGGCTTTTACGCGAAAAATAAAAAACTAGACCGCTAAAATTGTTCTTGGATATTTACACCGGAAATTGAATACCCGGCTGGTACTCCGTTCCATATTCGTTTCAAAACGACGTTTACGTTTGTACTTTTACTTGAAATTGTACAACGTATTCCGTACGAAAACAAAAACCGTCACTTACAACGCCGAAAAATTAATATTTTATTTCGATATTATTCGCGCGACTACTGCAAATAAGGGGTTTCTAGTTTAAAGTGCGTCGGGAACCCGAAATACCGGAGATACTATTTATACGGATTATATTGCGCGGAAAATGTACGAGGATATCGTACCGGTTACCGGAAACCATGTTACCGGGACGGTAGGTTTAGGAAAATAATCTCGGAACGGTTTACGCGCTGTAAATATAATAAAAGTTTAAACGGTCGGCTGGAAACAAAGATCGCTTCCCGACGCCGACGATTTCCAAAATATACCGCTCCGTACGCAATGGTAGTTCCGCTCCGTACAATAACGTACGGTTCCTTCGGAATTTTCGGCCACACGATACGGTTCGAAATACGACGACAATTACCGTTTAATATACGGCGGCGATAGGAACTATATTACAATTCGAGAAGTTCGTCCGTGATCGACGTAATAGGTAAGTAACAATACGCTACGAAGTCGGGCGACGTAAACGTAGATACCGTGGAAAGAAACGGACCAAAAAAAAAAACACCGCCGAATAAACGATGGCCCGGTTCATTTTCACGGGTCGAGCGTCAATAACGCGGTCATTAGCGAGGCAGGTCGTCGCGTGTAAACGCGTTTTAATTTTTTTGTTTCCCGTTACACGCGGTTAATACCCCGCCGAGGTAGATAATAACGGGCGAACGAGACGGTGAATAAGTTTATAAACGATTCGCGATCGTGAAGCGTACGATTTTCGGGCGCGTGTACGTACGGGACGGACGCCTCCTCGGCTCGAGTATTCGAAAATCGTCGGTCGCCGATCTACCGCCGCCACCGTCGGCGCAACAGCAGATACGCAATCATCGGCTCGATGAGCGTCGTGTAAATCACGTGCAATTTGTACAGCGTTATGTGCAGCACCAATTCCATTTGTTCGTAGATCAGTCTCAGAACGCGCAGCGAAATGTTCCTAACCGTTTTCAGGCTGGACCTGGTCTGCCGGGCCGCGCCCGGCTCGTCGTAACATCGCGGCGGCTCGATCTCGGCGCCTTCGTCGACCGCCGCGTTCCTGGGCGCCGTATATCCACCGTCGGCCGACAGGTGTCCTATAAACAAACGCGGCGAAAAATCTAATTTAAAAAAAAAATCGCCGTCACGTCCGGTTGGTAGGCCGACGCGCGCGCCCGGTAACGTCGAATACAACGGCCCGGACGTGTTTAATAATCGCTCCATTTTTTCGTCCAACGTTTTGCGACACTCGGACGACGTCTTTCTCATTTACATACGTTGTACGAACCTCGGCGAGTAATTTTATTTCGGATTTTCCCGCGTGCGCCCGTGTACAATAACGTATTACTATTACCGACCGTATTTTCTAGACAATTTTATTTACTTTTAGTACGTACACTAACGATTCCTACGTATACAAATTAAACGTCGTTGATTTTACGAGTTTGTTCGCCCTAATTACGCGTAATTACAATCGTATTTTAACATTCAGAGCGATAACACGCGTTATTTAATGTGAAAAAAGTATCGCCGAGCCGCAGTGTATAACTAGGTACATAAAGTTGAGTCATTATTCGGGATAAATTGGATTTTCATTTCGTGTTCCGAATATGACAATATACGCTTCAACGCGTACGATAACGACGATATATTCCATTTTTAGGCGTATACTGTACATATACTAGTCACCATCCGAATTTGGGTTGCACTCGCCAGCCTTGTTAGAAAATACGTTCGGGACGAAATTTAAATAACGGGAAAATCGGTCGGCCAATATTTCGAGTAACCGTCGTTGAAAAAAAACAACGTACCGAGATATAAAATACGTTCGCGATATGTGTAACGATTTCAAATTTCCGACGATAAACGTTTCGAACAAATCCGCGCAATAAATTTAACAACGTTACGGTTTTTTCTTTTCTTTATTCTATATTTAATAATCGGTCGACGAAAATTTCCGAATAAAAATACCACAAAATAAGTAGTCGTTAAATTTTTAATTTGATTTCTAACCGCGTAGTTACGCAACCCGCATAGCCCGTATCGGCGCAACCGCGACATTGTTATAAAAATGTTAATTTATTTCGTTACCCGTTCGGCCTATGTACGTAAAGGTGGCTACAAACTATATGATTTAGTCGGGCCGACAAATAGTCTGACCAAATCGTATTTTGCTTACAGACGTTACGAACACTACACGATGTAGTCGGTCTAATTCGTGTCCACTTGTGTTCGCATGTCGAATTTGTTCGTAAACGAATTATCAGGTCTATGCGCAAACCACAATCTATTATGGTCCCGTTATCTAACCGACGAAAATTGGGAATTGCTCTAACAGCATTATCACTAACGTTGACGGAAGAATGTGGGCAAAAAAATGGCCAATTGACCGAAGAAAATTCAGCCACATTACTAAAAGAACGGCGATGATTTTCGTAACTATTTAAGAATAGATTACGATTGTTTCGATAAATTATTAAATTTAGTAAGTCCATTGTTCACTAAACAAAATACTCGTTTGCGAGAGCTGTCAGTGCCGAAGGAAGACTTGTAGCCACACTAAGATATTTGGCATCAGGGTGTATAATGATTTGAAATTCAGTACTGCAATTTCACCAGTCACTGTCAAATATCTGTCAAAACAAACGTGTTATCACTTTAACCCGAAAACTGTGCTACACACTATATGGTTTGGTCGGTCGGTCGGGCGATCAGATAGAATGGCCACCCGACAGGATTAAAGTCAGACGAAATGTCTACACACGGCCTGATATTGCAGCCGATCCGACCAATTTATCCTGTCGGCCCGACCAAATCATACAGTCTGTAGCCGCCTTAGGAATGGGAAAATGTTTACCGTGAATTCTAACGGAATATATTTTACCTTAATAAAAACGGTTTTTAAAACAAAATTCGAGCCTCCAAACGTCGTAATTAATTAACCGAGTTAGCCGAAGGTACATTTTGTTCGTATTACGAACGCGCCTTTAAGCGCTGTCTTATTTGTAAAAGTGAATTGTCTTTTCGTTGTTAAAATGTATAAAAGACGGTGCGATTAAGACGGAAATAAATGTGTAGCCAAAGTGGTTAATATTATTCTAACACCGAGCGATTGGTTTTATTTTTCGCGAATAAAGCGCTTGAACTTCCGTACGGACGAAAGATAAAAACAGTTTTTTTTTTGTCGACGAAACAATATATATATATATCCGACTAGTTAATTTACCAACGTAGCTCGTGAACGTTATAACTTTAACTCGACTCGAACTGGTTGCCGCGCCGTATACGTATTATACGCGCGGCGCACGCCATTTAACTCACCCGTAATTAGGCTGAAAACGAAAAACACGGAAAATCGCATCATGTCTGGAAGTCGTGCAGCATCGCGTAGTGAATAGTAGTGGCTGTCGTACACCTACGGACACGCGCAGCGCCGAAGGCGGACTCGGAAACGACTCGTGCACGCCGCGGAAAACATCGGTTCACATTGGCCGTCGAGCCATTAATGGAAGCTATAACTATTTAACGCCGTTGCCGACGGGCTATCCTATCGTCGGCGGCGGGCCCATCAATCTCGTCGCGAATAACAGTCAATAGGTCAGTCGAAACGATTTTCACCGCGTAACTACGGCGCGAAACGAACGCCTAATTCGATCGTAAATGGTGCCACCCGTCCGTCGCGCCCCCGCCCCCGACAACGTCGCGCTGTTCTCGTATATATTAATACACAATATTTGGGCGGGAACGCCGTAGATTTCGAAATCATTTTTCGGGAATGTTTTCGACGCTCGGCGACGATACCGGCAGAAATATTTTTCCACCGGACGTCTAGAACTGTTCCAGCCCTTGCGATTAATTTTTTAAGTCCTAGTCCCGGGTTAGAACGAATAAGTAAATAGCTCGAAAATACTTAACGCCTCGGCCCTCTTCGTACTAAATTTCTAAATTTTCAAACATATGGTGTCCATAAGTGATTGGCCGATTTTTGTACGCGCAAAACTGTTAAACTCTACTATAGAACTTTGAGGCTTTCGTTCAACGTACTATCGGGCACGCGATCGTTTTTGTGTTTTTTTTTTAATTACGCCGTTTTTTCGAAAATACGAATACCCTTTTATTATCGATTCATCTGATTTTCGGCTGTCTACGGTACGCAAATTATACGTACGAATGGTCGTAATCAATTTTAAAATACGTAATTTTATCACAAAAGGAAACCACCAAACGTACTTTACGACGACGGTAAATAATGTACGTTTATATTAGGCGCGTGCGTAATATTAATTTTAAAACGTTTCGAAAATCGAAATATCGGAGTGACTCTTTGAACGTTAAATGGATCAAATTTCTTCGGACGAAAATTTCTCCGCGAACGTAAAATGTCCCTACACACACGGACCAAACGCGGTCGCGATACGCGCTAAAGTATCACTGTATCGAACAACTTATTATAGACCGAAACGGCTGTCAACGCAGTAGTGCCGTAGTTGTATAGCGGTATGATTTTAATGAATTTTGCCACCTTCACAGTTCATTTCAGCTCACAGATCGACGCGACGGAATCGTTATTTATTTTATTAGTTTGCAATAATGAGACGTGCCTATATATATATATAACGACGTAATGGTCGGCCGGTATCGGAAACTAGACTACGAGGAACCGTGCGCGGGAAACTGGAAAATTTTCCGCGTGGAAACGAAAAACGACCGATAAATTAAATTAAATAAACACGAACGCGCGGGCTACTTAGCAAACGTTCGCGTTTAAACAAATATATATTTATACAATTACGCTTCGTCGGAGCCAATGACATTTACAATTGTATAACGCGCGCCTATCTTGTACCGTTATTCGAATAAATTGTTGTGCGCCCGACTCGTATTATAGTATTCAATAATCGAGGTACGATACTACTGTTTATATACATAATTCGTTTCGAAAACAATACGTAACTAACTCGTAGTACCTTACACGGTTATATCGTGAACGTTTTTCCGTAACGAATCGTTTACTCGACGGCACTCTATGAAAAGTCGTTTCGCGTACGTTTTTGTATTACTTAAAAATCCGAACGTTTAAAGTGTACTGTATAAACGATAATTATTATCGCATTAATCAATTTATCGATGGAATCGCTATAAACATTATAACGTCGGCTTTGACGCGCCGCCGAATATTTATAATTACACGTCACGTACACGATAATACCGAAAAAATTAATTATAAAAACTTGAACGTAGAAAACACGAGTATATTAATATACGCGGGGGAATCTTTCGACGCGCCGAAAGTAAAGGACGCTTATATTCGGAAAGTAATGGCGCGACACTCGTCGACTTTACCGCGTGTAATGAAACTCGGACGAAAATGAACGCACAAACCGACCTGGACGGTCCCGGATGGGAAACCGCGAATTGATCGACGAGATACTACGGAAACACTCGAGAGCTCTGTCGTAAGCTGATCAATAATAATAATCGACTCGAGATCCAACACGAGTGACTCGAACGAAGCGTTTGTCATGAACGGAAAGGAGTAAAAGAAACCCGACAGTAATGAAGGGTTTTGGGAAACCGAAAAGAATATACACGCGCAAAACTCGTGTCGAAATCGCGATTGTGTCGCAGTAATCGTTCGCGTATCTTACTTATCGGTACTTAATACGAAATCGCGTCGTAAACATTTTTCTATTAAATAGAATAAAAAAAACCGATCGCGGCCGAAAGACTTGAAAGGTCACTCGAGCTAGCGTTTAAAATATTCGAGTTGACCAACAACGATCGTTTTCGCGACCAGCGATTTGTCGCTAATTTAACGGAACGAGTCCCGCCGAATAACGTTTTATACGACAATGGTCTCGCGCGAGAATAAACGTACAACATAAATATTAGTAACGACGCTTTCGCGTAAACAGTTCGACGTTTGTCTATATTCGTATTTCGTGGAAACATAAACAACCATTGGATTATTCAAATACGCACTCCAATGGCGTTAACGTTACCTAGAATTACGAATATCATAATTACACAGCGACGAAGATCAGGGAAAATACTGTGCAGTAACTAAGACATCTTTACTAGACTGTAATACACTAGTAAGAAGACGCCTTAGGTACTTAACAGAAATTTCCATTGTCTACAACGCCCGTAGTTTTCATTAAAATCGCTGAAATAAACGTTATTATAATTATTTTTACAACCTTTTACATTTTATAATCAATACAACACGATCGAAAACGAATTAACAATTTAACGCGATAAAACATACAATATATATATATATATATAGTTAACGTTTCGATTAACGACGTCGGTTTAGTTCGGAAACAAATGTTAACATTACAATTCGAACGGTCGAGTACAAAACGGAAAACAAAGCCGGCGAGTACGTTTACGGTATAACGTACGACAAAGGTCCGCGACAATAATGCGAATTAAACGGGAAAACGTCGGCGACGACGACGTCGATTATTTGCCGCGATTTTTACGTTATAAAACGCGTCGAAAACAACGCTGGACGGGTTATTTTGTTCGGTGGTTGATCTTGAAATGCCGAACGCGATACTGTACTGACTAGCACTGACCGTCGTCCCATCGTCGTCGTCGTCGTCGTCGTTCGAACACGAACGCCTTGTCGAACCGGTGGTGGAAGGGAAACATTTTTTGTGTGAGTATAACGCATAAGGTCAAAATATGCTCGTTCACACAATGGCGAAAGGGATGGTAGGTACCTGCTTGACCGACCCGCCCGTCGCCGGCATTGTCGACGACGGGGGTTGATTTCACCACATTTCTCGGAATGCGTTTCAAATAAATCGCACGGTCTCACACGTAGACACGTTTTTGTATTTAACGCGACGACGGGCGGGCCGGCGATTATTTGCCGCACGCGCAGTCCACCGACCGCCGTACGTACATATTTTATCGATTACAATCGATTTTATTGACGAGTATATTTTTATATAATGTCTTTTTACAAAACTAAAACAGCAATCGTTTCGCCGGCAACAGCGTCCCGCATTGTTTTATGAAGCACTCTCCGGTGTGGTTCGTACAGATCCGCGTCAAAATACGTTCGTGATTATGACGCAGTCGCGTTTCGAACAATCGATCTCGGTTTCAACGCGTTCAATTATCGTCTCGGGCGGAGGTTACGTTCGGTATTTAAAATGTTCAACGTTACACTTACGCGTAATTGTCTAATTTAGTGGGACTCGACGATTATTATTACACTTATTCGCGCGGAACGTTCGTAACGTACATATAAGAATATATATATATTATTTTGGCGGACCCCAAATAGTTGGGAAAAAGGCGAGAAAGAAGAAGATATAATACTATTTGTACCGATAGGTTTTTAAAACTCTCGCGTTCGCGTTTTAAACGAACGTGTAATCGTTTTTAACGCGAATTGTAATTATTGTAAATTGTATTTATACACGCTTATAAATTACATTGCTACGCGGTTAATTTCTGAGCGTTTATTCCGTATCCTTTATAGATAATCGGCCAGCGTAGATTTTAAAACGTGTATTAACGAAATATACCGATCGCCAGTTAATTTGCCGTTGCCGTTGCGCCTACGCGTGACGCGCTAGAAAATGTACAAGAACGAAACAATTATCGATAGAGGCGATTATCGTAATAGAACGTCTCCACAAAAACGTCTCAACGGTAATATTATGACGTTTAAATTGTCGTTATAAAACGCTGTGACGTATAACTAACGAAAACTACTCGTCTCAGTACGCAAAAGTACTTTCTATTGACTACTTACGAATTATTACGTATCAGATCGACATTACGGTTAATTTGTATCAATATTCAGTCGTACAAATAAATATACTTCGTAACGTACATAGTCGAGTATAGTCGGCGATTTCGAATTCCAACAAATTCTTTAAACGACGACGCGCGTAAAATTGTAGTTATTTGTGGTTGGATCGACGTTAGATTTTCTTAACGCGACAATATCTTTATGTTTTCGCACTCGCCACCGCGTATTTTATATATCGACAAATTGATCAAAACTATCGTAACGTACGAGAAATAAATAAAAAAAAGAATTCTAGAACGTTATTAACCGGGTGAAATACGTTATACTTTTACGTAGTCGCTTCGTCGTATATAATTTACAGTTTTTACGATACTACGATCGCGCCTCTCCAATAATCGACGAACGTATTTCGAACGGCAATAGAAATAATATTGCATTTAGCGTGAATAACGTATGTCTTAATTAATAGCTTGTTATAAATATACAATTAGTATGTTACCTATTATAATCTATTTATCTTTCCCTAATTTATCATTATTTACACAAACATTAATTAAATTTAATTACTTTAAATGTCAAACGAATATATATATATATATATATAACGATACAGTGTGTTAATATGTGAATTTGTCGCGTCTTTATACAAAAATAATACGCGTGTAAAAAAATTAATAACTAAAAAAAATACATACAAGTACGAGCGTTACGTACATCTTACGTAAATATACGTAGCTATAAATAATATTTTAGTCGAACGTTTAACCGCGAGAATTATGTCGAATGCGACTGTCCAACAAACAATATAACGCGACGATACCGCGTAAAGTTTAACGAATTCTACGTTCATATTGCGTTTTTCGTGTACAACCGTAACGTATACAGCGGCGCACGCACGGAGGCGAATCTAAGGTTCATCACCCGCGTCGCCCGTGTCCAATATACAAAAACAGTCAGAAAGTCCGATAATTAATTATTATTGTAGCGGACGGCTCTCCGCGGTTGGTGTTTACTATGTTTTACGCGAAAATTCAATATCCGCACAAAAAGCGAAAAACACATTCGGTACGCCACGATTGTTCGCGGATAATTTCCCGACAATAAATCGCCCGTAGTAATTGCGTTCTTTGAACCACCGGATTGTCGCCGCCATACGGTCATTTATATTATCGCTACTATTTTTTCTTTTGCTGTACGCCGTACACGAGAGCACGCTGAGTTAGTCCACTACGTTCCGGGTGTAGGTGAACGAACGGGTTTCGCGCGTGTCGTTTCAAATAATTGTACGTTACGATAGAAAACGTCCTAAGCGGCCGTATTAACGCACGTTCGCCAATTATTTCGATATATAGAAACGATAATAATAAAGCGCCGTACCCCGTCAACGTCGATCGACCGAAATGTCGCGGTGGTAATGGACGTGGCTGAAAATCCGTCTAATTGGTCGCTGCGGTTTGATTTAAGCGTACGAATTACCAACAAACGTAACCGGGGTTGCGCCTAACGAATACAGTTTACTATTTCCCGGGGGAGGGGGAATCCGTAACTGGGGCGAATGAGAATTACGAATTTCGATTAAAGTTCGTCGGTTAAAAGCGCGCGTCGAAAACCACCACGGGCGTATTAGTATCACTATGATCGTTCGACGAACAAATTAACCCACCACGAGCGATAATAAAACCGATACCCGTCCTAAATATATTTTAGTTCGTTTTATTTATAGCGTTAACGATATAATCGATTTTTTCGTTCCGTTTGTAACGAAGAATATTTGTCGACGGTACCGTAATTATCATGGACATATCTAGCCCCTTTCACCGTCGAAATATATATATATCGTTGGTTTTAGACGATTCGATTAATGCTCGGTTGTGTTTTCGAGTTTCGCGGTGGTAATTGTCACGGGGTTTGTACGAGAAAATCGCCGAGACGGGTCGAGCGTAATTACGAAAAAATATCGATTTCGTCTTTTTCGAGAACCTCTTATAAATATTGTACGAACATATGACCATAAATAATTGTATATATATATATATATATTCGTACATACAAAGCGTCGTCGGACATGCTGTTGGACGGATATAAATTATTATACACGGTCACGGCTCAGAGACGAAGTGGTTGTATTTGGGAATTCTTTCCGAGAAATGAGTAACAATCGAAAATAACGTTGGTCGTGGGTAACGTGAACATATACACACCACATTTTCGTCGTGTTTTGTCGTTGTATAGAATTTACAAAAGAATATACCCTTATAATCTGTTCGGCGTGCGTATATATATATATATAATTTTACAAGAGGGTAAAAACATTATTTTCCATTATCGTATTTATATATATATACGTATACGTCAGATGCCGCGCACATGTGTACATGTATTCGTCGTACCGTCTCGAACGCGAATTATATATATTATTGTCGAGAAATTATACGATATACGTCGTACGCACGTATGAAAAATATATACGAGCGTTTTGTACGCGTCCAAAGAGCGGTTCGAACTTTTCGTGTAATACTTTTCGAGAAACAAAAATCGCCGCTTCCATTACGATATTCTTCCGGGACATCGGCGTTTCCGATCGCGACACTAGAACCGATACGAAGTATATCTACATTATACTTTCGTCTATTATATATCTATAACGAACGTATCACGTAATTCGGACTTTACCTGTTGACCACTTTTCGTACGATTATTTAATCGGACGGTGACGAGGGGTGTGTGATAATTGAAATATTCGTACGCGTGATAACGGACATCGAACGGCCGTACACGGTGAAAATGAAAACCGTCCGAAATAATCGCTATTATTATTAGTCGGTCGTACGTTTACGCGACGACCGAATTACGAGGGAAAAGTCGCTTTTGCTATGTAGCCGTAATAGTAGCAGAATATTTTATCGACGCGTCTAAATGCGCGTGCGTGGGTCCGTATGAACAAACTACGCACATTTCGTGCTGGATATTTACGGTCTACGGCAACACACCCAGGGAGGTCTTTCGGTCGAGAAAAAAACCGACCTCTCTATATACGTACTCGGATTATGGACCACCCCGGTATATACATACACGTGTGCGTGTGTGTACAGGTTTGTACCAACCGACTAATATATAGCCTAAAAGTGTGTGAAAAAGAACCGTCGTGTTTGGTTTTTCGGGGCGTCTCTACCCCGAGTAATTCTCGCGTGCACGCGTGATAATAGACGCGTAACGCACGCACGGCGACGCGCTAGATAAACCCCCTCCCCCCCCCCGAAACAGCGTCGTCGTCGACAACCGGCGGGTTGTATACAATCGTCGCGCTCGGGCTAATTACGGAGTAACGGCCGGCCCGCGAAAGTTAGAAGAGAAATGGAAGGCTCGTTCTAAACGGACAATATCGCGCGACGTGTGTACGGTAAAAATGGGCATTTTTTCGTTTTTCCTCCCCACGCCCTTCCGTATATTTCGCGCCCAAACTGCGCGGCGCACCAACGATCGTCCGTTGGAGAATCGTTTCGTGTTACGCCTTGACCGGCGTTTCAAAATTGACACGGCCCGCGATTTGTACGTGGCAAAAATCGCGCCTTTGACAGGTCGTCCGCGCGCTTATCGTAAGTCGGTCCGTACGTACGGCCGATTGAAAAGCCCGACGAATTAGATAATACGCTTTCGTCGGGCGCGTTATTGCGGCACTTTACGGGGGTTGACGGGTGTTCGAAAATACACGCGCCACACTTTACGAATATACCTCGCGTAATTTTCTTCTACGCGTCGTTTAGGAACACCAACGGCGTGTCCACCGTTTTGCGTAACTGAACTACGGCGACTACCGGTAAGCGCGACGATTAACAACCGCGATTACGTATTATTTTGTCGGAAAACGATTTAGTTTTAGATCTATTTTCGTAAACTTTTTTTCCAAATACGACGGTCGATTATAAAACGTCGTTGGATGTAAATTAAACGAACGTTCGTATCGTCACGCACACGTTTACACGGTGCGCGCATTACGAGGCATTTGTCCGCGGACTGGCGGCGTTAACGTTTCGTTATCGCTCCCAAAAGCCTTTGTCGATACGAACGGAATATACTTCCATTTCTATAAATAGTACCCGTAAAGTACGGCGATAACCGTGGTAACCGTTAGTTCAGAAATTATACGGGCGCGACTTCATCACCGCCGTAATACGGAGTAATAGCGGTATACGTGTGTAGGCGTGTTATACGAATCGGTGCGGAAACGAAGGCTTTTTGGATTTTCGAAAACTAATCGACGTTTATATTAAATTTAACCAATTGCGCCCGTCTATCGTCGTCCCCCCTACTACGCCGTTAGCCGGTCAGCCGTGTCGGGAATTTCTCTGGACGACGGCAAAACGCGATACGAAACGAGGGACTTTACGAACCCGTTCCGGAATCACGGCGTCGTGTATCGCCGTAACAATAATAACCGGCTTTATTTCGGGAAAGTTTCGCCGCGCAATAGTGCGTGCGCGGTCACGTCGTACGGCCACGCGCGATTACGATAATAACGACGGCGCTTTGTGCCGCGCGCGCGTTTTTTAAGCGCGCGCGTGCGCACAAACGCGTCGTACACGTAAACGACCGTGATTGCCCGCGTTCGTACGTGCACGCATACTCACACACACACAGTCGACGGTTAGTGGAATTTTTTGATAGTGTGTGTGTTGTGTGTGACATGTCTGTTGACGGTAAATACCGCTAGAGGGCGCGGCGTTCGCGTGGAGGTCGACAACGGACGGTGCGTTGCGTAATGTGTAAACACGGTGGAGGCGGCGCGGTGACGGTCGGTCACTATAGTCGTGGGGTGCAGACGGAATACGTACTACGCATACGCGCACGGACCAAGGCGCGCGCGCGCACGCACAATAGAAAGGTTTTCGTTGTTTTTCAGTTTTTATCAACTTCAGTTCGGTTTACTGCGCGCTGCCATTGGTTGTTTGGCGCGCGCGTCTCTCGCTTTTGTCCTCAGCGTCGTTTTCGTCTGGTCCGTGCCTTCTCGACGGGCCCGAACGTTTACGCGCGCCCGCCCGCCCGTGTGTGTGTGTGTGTGTTCTTCTACCGCGGCCAACGTAAGTACAGCCCAACTTATTATTAAACGAACGTTCCGTTGTAACGCCGCGGCGGCGGCGGCGGCCATTGTATTTGCCCTTCGCGACGCTCGAAACTTTCCCGTAACTCGGGACGCGCGTCAACGACGACCGTATTAATTATTTCGTTCGGGCCGCTTTTCGTTTTCGGTCGCGACGCCGTGTCGTCAAATGTCCCCGTTACCCCCTTACGCAGATGGATAGGTACGTAGGTAGGTCGAATCACGGGTGGGTGTGAATCCGTTCGGACGCCTGGATCATCTCGCGCGCCATTATTCGTCGTTGACCGCGGAAAATATTATTTCGCGCGATGATCGGTGATCGTGTTTAGGCTTCGGGAACGCTTTCGTTTTCGTATTGTCTATTTGCGCGCGCTATATGATGAAACGCTTACAGTTATTACGTCCGATCATTTCTTTTACGTATCACTACCGAGCGGTACTAATCGTCGCACTCTACGATCGCCTTACAAACGAATAAAACGTTCGAAATATGTTTAAACCAATCGTTTTCTGCTTACCTATGCTTATATATATATATATAAACGATTAAAGTAAAACATAATTTTAGTACCTGTTGTATTAATTATAAGAAATACCGAACAATCGAATTTGTAATATTTTACTAATCTATAACATTGTTTTTGAAAAGAAAATATTGGTTTTATTTAGCTCTTTTCAAATATACAATAAATCATACTGTTAGATATATATTATTTGGTACCTTATTACGTATTATTATTCATTCGTTAAATAAAATTTGAATTTAGTTCGTTGTTATTTTTATAGCTGCATCTATTTATGCCACATGAATTGGTTGATTTAACAATGTTTGTATGAATATTTGAAATATCTATCTCATCATGGAGCTACAAAATTGTTTACCATCGATGAAAAATGGTAAGTTGAATCGTTGACACCTATCGTGTATATATGTTTTTGTAAGACTCGTTTATGTATTGGTAAAAATTGGTTGTTGATGTTACCTACTTGATTATTCATATCTTTCGATTAAATAGTTTATTGTATTATATAGATAATGGTGTATATTATTACATAGTTCTTAGGTACGTACATATCTATGTATAATGGTTTAAGCAGTTGTTTTGTTATTGAAAAAGGGAAAAATTATTTTTTAATTTACATTTACTCCTTAATGTATCATTTTTATGCGTTACATATAAACAAAACCAAATTATTTATAAAAAGTAATCGCGGCGTAATCCGTTTCATTTTGATTGAGCACATACAAACGCCGTGTTTGTTATAATCGTAAACCACTTAATATGCTTAACTTAATTGTCCAACTAACTTTTAAAATGTAACGTCTCTGTAACTAATTACTTTTTAGTGACAAAATAAAATACAACACGACACATTTCTAATAACGCCGTTATTTTAATATTTTATCGTGTAACAATTACCTTATTTTCATCAGCAATATTTAAAATTTTAAATGTAACTTCTTCCTCGCCTTATTCTCCCAGCTATTGGGGGTCGGCCACTTTAAATGTAACTTACTGATTACAAACATTTCACATTGTGTGATTATTATTTCGTTAATAATTTCTTATTATTATACATTTATTATTATGCAATAATAATTATTATTCGAAAATTTATTTGTAATTTAATGGTATATCGCGAACATTCATACGTGTCTGTTCTTGACTAATTGTATGTATTTTCTAATCGCGTTGCAGAATATAAAGTTACTGAAATAACCAATCAACAAGAGATGTTAAACATCAATAATACACAAGGATGGATAAACAACTCTATGCCATCACACGATATAATGATCCCAGTTCCGATAAAAATGCAACAATCACTTGGCATGTTGGAATCAAATAACGTTACAATAAATAACTCCAGTCCGCATTCAAGTGTCATACATACAAGTCCTCCGACACCACATGTTTGTTGCTCAATCGTACTATTAATTGGCGTTAAACGTGCGTTATTAAAACGGGTTTTGTTTATTGTGTTTTTTAGGGATTGCCAGTTCCCGTGTACGTTGAACCTGAATTACCAATAGAATTTTTGCAACAAGGATGGAAGAAGTTTTGGAGCAAACGGGAGAACCGACCATATTATTGGAATAAATTAACGGGTGAATCTCTTTGGGAATTTCCTGTGTTCAGACCTCATGTATGTATGACTTTTTAAGTGGCATTATTGCGTATTAATTTATAATATATAAATGTTTAGTTCGACGTTAATTCAGACCCTTTGGGAATAACTAGTGAAGGACAAAATAATGGAAACATTCCAATGTTATTGAAAAAGAGACCTGCCGAAGAGATCGTTGTAGGTCCTGCTACAAAAAAAATGATATTGACGTACGTTCTCAATTTTTTGTAATTAGTAGTTTAACGAAAAACTATTTATTATATTGACGAAAGTTCTTTTAAAACAAAAGCATCAAATTGTCTCGGTTAAAAGTGTTAAAAATTGTATATACCTGTTACAATATTATTTTTTGACACAAAAATAAACTTTTTATATTTAACATTGTTTTAAATAACGACCGAGTTATTTTTTCAAACAAAGATTAATCGAAAAAAGTATTTTGAATACTTTTAACAAGTTTTATATGTATCTAATTAATGAGTTCATATTTGAAACCATCATGAATATTAAAATTAACCATCTTTTTGATATTTTTTAATTGCAACTTTTAAATAAATTCAATATTTTTATTTTCAGTGGTCCATGGGATTTAGATATACCAACAAACGTCGTTATATTTGAAAGGTCGCCATCTCTGATGCCACAACCTCATCCAGACATTGAGTTGTATCGCGGGTATTTAATTGGAAAGTTGAGACAATCCTATCAGGAATTGTGCCAATCTCGCGAAAGTATTAATCGAGACGATATCATACGGTGAAGAATTTTACTCATTAGTGTTTGTTTTGTTTTCCACATAGACATTAACGCACCTAAAGAGTCTTTTAACCGTTGGCTTATTGAAAGAAAAGTAGTGGACACTGGAAATGATCCGCTATTACCATCTCAGTGTTATCCAGAAGTATCGTTGGCGATGTATACAGAAATAATGAACGACATTCCATTACGATTGTCAAAACCAAAATATACAGCTGATGCCAGGAAGCAGTTATCTATTTACGCTGAAGCTGCGAAAAATCTTATAGAGTCTAGGTAAATTTAATTACTAAGGCCTCCCGTAAATGATCAAATTTTGCGTGTTTGTCAAATTATTTCAAAGTATGCGGGCTTGGTTTGACGTGTTTGATAGACATTTTGATTGACAAATTTTGTTCGACCGTATTTGACAACCTAGTTTTGATAGTATACAGTTATGTTTGTCAAACAAGTGACGACAGCAATGCGCTCCGAGGGATAATATTTCAGACATAGAGCTTATGTGGCGTTTTATCCCCATATGTTATATCTATTTTTTCTCATAATTTTAACTATTCTCTAGACCAATGCCTATTCTATTATACTACTACAGTAGAATCTCTATAAGTCGAACATCAAGGGCGACGCCGAAAAATTCGAGTTATAGAGTTTTCGACTTATGGACAGTTTTGATTTGATTTGTAGAGGTTAAGATTCATTCTAACTAATTTTGAGTTATAAAGGTGAAATAAATAAAAATTCAAGTTACAGAGATAACTGATATTTATTATAAATCGACTTTATTTCAAAACATCCTTAAACTAAAAAATATATGTAGGTATTAAAAAATTGTTGTAAAGGTCGTAAAATAAAATATTGCCATGCTCGAGATATAGCCTTGCAATTTATTATTTCGAGTTAAAGAGGGAAAATATGTACCAAAATGGCTTGTAGGAGGGACTTGCTGATTATTTCGTGTAATAGAGGTCTGCTGTATGTTTTCCTTAATAAACAGCGCTATAATCAAAGTAAAAAATGCTTAATCTGTATTATTCATCGTCAAAAGGGTAAATAAATAATAAGTAATAAAAGACTACGCACGATAAAGTACGAATGTTACTTCGTGTCAAGAAGAAAACTGAAATTACGGACAAATTGGTTCGTTAGAGCTATTGTTTGATGAAAACACTAAGTTTGACAAACATATTTGATCGTTCATGGGGACAGGCGTATACATTCAGCGTTCGATAGATCAACGAATAAACTTTTGTTGTTATTGTTGAAACTTGGTGGTTTTTAACGCCGATTTTTATTAACCAGAAATACGTTGCAAGAAAGTCGTAAGGTAGTGAAGTGGAATACTGATGACACACTTCAGTGGTTAAGAAAAACTGTGGGTGCTACGTACATTGATTTCCAAGAACGGTTGAACCATTTAAAGGTGATGAGCGAGTTGTTATATTAAAACTTATTTTAACGCGTTATTTTACAATTTATTTTTAGACTCAGTGTCAACCTCATATAGCTCAGACTGTTAAAGAATCTGTGGAGGGCATCTGCTCTAAAGTGTACCATATGTCTGTGGAATATTCTCGTAAAGTCCGAGCAAAGAATGACGAACTTTTGAAGATTCAAGGGGTTACAGGTAAATTATTCCACGACTATTAACGTCCATTCCCTAGTATAATGAACATTATTTATTATCGTTGTTAATATATGTGTGCGTGTGTTCAGAGATGCCCCAAATTCCAGCGGCTTTGACCGTTCACAAAGTTTGGTGCTATCCGGTGCAGTTTTTTACGCCTACATTACGACTGCCGCCTGTGGAATATATGGCTGACAAGGAACATACTTACGTTCGATTCAACGGCGAGAGGTTACTCATCAACACGTTGTATCTTCAAAAATTGGTAAGAAACATTGTCGTTATAATGCCCTCATTATGTGTGTTTAAAGACGAAATTGTCGGGCGTTGTTTGTAATTTTTTTTTTGTTAAAATCGACGTTGAAAGTATTTTTTCAATTCAATTCTTATTGGCATAACGCTTTAATTTTAAATATTTATCTATAAAAAATTTCTCCGGACATAAAACTTCTTCGCATAAGAATATTAGATCTATTCGTTCATAATGTAACGTTATTTAAACTATTTATCGGTTTATCAAATTATTTAATAATTAAACAAAATCTCGAAGGACATCGCTCTGTGAAATTGTTTTCAATGTTTTTCATAAAAGTTCATTTCATTGTTTTTCATTTTGCCAGGAACAATTGTATCGCTATAGTTGTTACGAAGATAAAAAGATGGAAAACTTCATGGCCAGAGTTTGGTGTTTACTGAAGAGATACAATGTGTTTTGCGGAAACTCTCCAGAAACTCAAGTGTCTGTACCAATTCCAATTCTAGAATCTCTGCATAAAAATTTTGGCGTAACATTTGAGTGTTTCGCTTCGCCATTGAACTGTTACTTTCGACAGTATTGTTCAGCATTCGCCGATACAGACGCATTTTTTGGATCTCGAGGGTGGGTATTTTTTTTTTATTATCAATTACAATATTACGAAAACCTATTGGTTCGTACAATTAAATACTATTAAAAAGACTTAGTGAATAATAAATACAGTTCATTATTATCACCGAAGTCTATGTAGATACTTTTTTTTTTTGTAATTTTGTTGCAGCAAAATTTTGAAAATTGTACGTTTCTAAAATTAAATATTAACTAACGACCGTATTTTGTGTGTGTGTTTAGATCCATTTTGGATTTGAACGCAGTGAGCGGTTCTTTTATAGTAAATCCACCAATACATTGCAACGCGCTGATTGAAGCGGCCTTAAACCATATCGATCGATTACTGTCTGAATCCAACGATCCGCTTTCTTTCGTCATATTTTTGGCTGATGGTGATAATAAATTCATCGAAAAGCTAGATGCGAATCAGTTTAAACGGCGTCAGGTCATGATTCCGGCGTATGAACATTATTACAGACATGGTTTCCAGTATAGCGTACCAAAGTACAAACATATTTATATATATATATATATGATAGTGAACAGAACGCGTTGAAACTCATCGACGGTTTGTCTAAAATTTTTCGTTTTGTAATTATTCCAGGGCAGATGTAAATGTGCGATCTCCCACATGTACGTTGGTTGTGTGGTTGCAAAACAACGCGGGTTATCAGAAATGGAATCCGACTGAAGAGAGGGTGGAGTCTTTGCTGGAAGCGTTTCGTCCAGGAAGGGAACGCGATCGCGATCGTCAGGAACTATTGTCACCGACACCCGCTTTGGGTGCCAGTACTCAACCGTTATCTGTTTAGATTTGAATAGATACTCTATAATAAGTATATATGCCGCGCGCATATATTATATTTTTTATAGTAATCGTTTACTATATTGTATGTAACAGACAATTTCGGTGTCTAGTTTATTAAAATTTAAGTTTTTCGCATGAACTCCTCGCGTCTAAGCGAACGCGTTTACTCAGTGCGATTTAGAACCTTCGATCGACGGTGTCCACTTTTCCGTATTATAATATTTACCTATCGTGTAATTAAACGTATTTCGGTGTTTTTTTTTTTTTTAATTTTTATTTTTGGAAAAGATTTTGTTTGTACGTTTTTCAGTACTATATTTAGACTTTATTTCACGTTGTCATTATTATTATTTTTTTTTTTTAAATTTATCGTCCTATTATAAATAATTACGTAGTTGATAGAGTGTAAACTAGAAGAGCGACATAATTATGTCAGAATTTCGTCCATATTTTCATAGCGAACGCAATAAAAATTTACCGTTTTGAATAATTAGTATTTTCGACGGAAAACGCACAATTTAGACAACGCTGTATATCGATAATTTACGTGTGGAAATAATATTTAGAGTTCTTAAATGTTCGGGAAAATTCCGTTTTTTTTTTTCTTTTACTCGTCGCAATTTTGTTTTTTTATATATATATAGCGATAAGAAAATAATCTCGGCTATCGTTTAAATGTAAGCGTAATAATTACGACGTATTTTTAGAACTCGCCCAGTCGAGTTTTATGTTGTGACGTTTGTATCTACTCTATTATATCTATCAGACAACCAACGATAATGATTTATTAATTGTAAACTGGACAAGAAGTGTGTGTGTGTGTGTGTGTACACGCGCGTGCGTTTATTACTCGTTTGTTGCCCCTATGTACCTAGAGTTTTCAGTTTTTTCTATTAGAGTCCACTTGGCGTTTTTGGGTTTTCAAACAAAATTCTATTGGTATTTCGCTCGCGTGAACGCCTCCGTTAACGGTGTCGCTTGTACATTGTAAACCTTTTTATTCCATTTCTTTTTTTTTCGTACCTTCTCGATTTGCCGATCTTCTGTCGTTTGGCGGTCTAAAAACCCCCCTTTGTCAATCGCGTACGATAAAAACTAAGATCGTCGTCGTCATATTTTTATCGCATTTCCGAGACAATTTTCTAATACATTCGCCCGTACGCCACTGTGTATAATGTGACTGTAGTTTTTATCGCTCGTGTATTTCAACGTTTGTTTTTGTACGTTTTCCGTTCGTATCGCGACGCCGCGAACAATCTTTTTACAAACCCGTCTCCTTGGCGCGTTTTATTTTTCAATACGTCCGACCGACGTACTCTTCTTTTGGGTATTTATTCGTTTATTTTAACTCTTAAAATTATTTCGAACGAAATAATTCTTACATTTTTGTAATATCTATTATTACAGGCTCTTGTAAGAAGTTTCTCATTTGTCCACGTCGATAATTTATTATAATTTTTTTTTTATATATATATATATATATACACATACATACATATATTATTATTTATATATATATATATATCGTTTATAGATACGAGCTCGCGTGTGCGCGTTCTACGAATTTTTTTTTTCGAAATATATAAAATATACGAATCTAATTATCTTTAAAACTATTGTTTTAAATACCCGACAATCCGAACGATTTCCGTTCATTCAGATACGGTTCGTGTGTCGCTGTACCATGATGACGGCGTTGTCGTCGTCGCCGTTTCTATTTCGCGATGGTTTTTTTTAGTATTATTATTGTACCCCCCGTGTACTTAGCACCTTTCCCCCTAAAAAAAAAAAAAAAACCGCGACAAATTACCCGAAAAACGAAAAAAAAAACCCTTCACAAGGTTCGCACAGATTTTGCCCTCTGCTCCGACACTAGCCGTTCGGACGACAAACTAAAACGTTCCCGTAAACTACGCTAATCGTCGAATCGTTAATTCGCGTTACTACGTTCTCAATTCGTTTCCATTTCAATAATGTATAATTTTTTGTTTGCTTTTTACACGTATTAATATTTCCATAATAATAATAATAATAATAATAATTAACTAAAGTAAATTGCCTATAGAATATTATTATATAATATTTATTCGTCGTCGCCGCCGCCGTACGACGCGTCGTTTGATTTTCGAATTTCCCGTGCACCGCCGGGCCGCTCATCCGTTACGTTTGCGATTTGGTCACGTTGTCTTGCTGTTGCCCGTCCACCACCGAGTTCGGGCTGTTCCGACCACCGCCGCCGCCCGAATTCGACTGTTGGATGACGTGCTGCGGTTCGCTGGTGTCCATTCTGTCCACTAGCCCGTCCGTCTGATGGACTACGCTATTGAAATATCTGTCTGTAAACACACACGAGACCCTCCGGTTTTTTACGCGCAAATAACTACTTACACTTACGATTTGTCATATTAACCTATTACGGGGGGGGGGGAGAAGTTATTCGAAATTATTAACTGACGTACCCGGGGGGGGGTGGGGTTACTACGACCCGTGTGGAGAGCGTTGACCGCGCGACACCGGTTGACGAAACGTCGTGATTTTTTTAGGGACCGCGAGCCGTGGCTCGTTTTCGTCCGGGAAAACTCGCGTACGTTGTTTTTGGTATACCGAAAGAACGGACCGAACGCGTTCGCCACCAGTCCATGGAGATCGACGGTGCTCGGGAATTCGCGCGCACCGATTTATATCGGTGGAAGACCGAACGCCGTCCGTGATGTACGACGGCGGGAGAGTTCGTTTTAGAAATAGAAAAAACGGCGGCCGTCTGCGATTTCTGAAATCGTTTTCTCGGCACACAAGGTCGCCATAAAACGAAAGGCCCGTTGACGGCATCATTCCGTCGGATCGTTTGGTGAACCTGTGTCGTCGGTACCGATTCGAAGGGATTATTCGGCGTCACGATAAGCGAAACAATTCGGCCAAATTGTATTCTATAGAACTACCGCCGACAGAGAGTTTAGGGTCGGCCGGACGTTTCGGTGTACGAGCGCGCGAACGTTGTTGGTCGTTTCGTTCGAACGGTAATAAATTCGTCGTTTTCCGCCGGTGTAGTCCCAGTCAGTTAACGGAGTAAACATTTCGTTTTTGGGGAATGGACAAAAAGACCAATCGTCCGTTCCGTTAGGCGAACTGGTCGCCGGTAGTGAGGACCGTTCCCCCCTCCTGGGCCGATCGTCGTCCGTAACGGTAGCCTATCCGAAGTAGGAAAAAACCAATCGCGCTTACCGTCGTCGATTAGATTGCCGGCGTTGTTGTGACCGGCGCCGATCAGCGGCGTCATCATGTTGTATTCCTCGTCGAGCGTGATGAACGGCGTGTTCCACCGGGGCAACATTTGCGTGCCGCCGCTGCCGCGGTTCGGTCTGTTGTTGGCGCCCGACGTCGGGCTACCGCCGCCCGGATTGGACAACAGACTCAAATTGGTCGGGCTGATCACCCCGGACACCGTGTTCACCGTACCGATGTTCGAATAGCTGAACAACTGTGTGCGTCGTACGGCGCGCGCGCACGTCCGCCGAACAGATGAAACACAAAAACGAAAACCGGAACCGTTAGCGCGCGACAGCACGTTAAACCACCCGGCGGCGTCCATCTCCGGGTAATGGAGAGCGGAGCGGCCATACGAACGGCGATACATACACACACACGCACACGACACATACACGTCCTTTGTTACAAAAAAAAAAAGCCGACGCCGGTAAACACGGTCGAGATCCACACATTATACATACTCCCTGGTTACCTTAGTTAGTGTCCGTCGTGTTGTTGTACTACGGTTACGACGAATCGTTCGCCATTTGGCCGAATCGTTCGGGGAGAGGGGGGGAGGACGTGACGGAAAAAGCGGGAAACGTCGTCGGACGGGCGCCGATCGAACGAATAACAAGCGGCTCCGCGTCCCGGAACTTGTCGGCCAAACGAACGAACGGTTCGCCGTAGTCTCGCGTACGGGCGGTATTCGGCTTCGTCCCAAGCGTCGCGCGCACGGAATACTCGTTCGACGACCGGTCCTGAAAATGTCGCCTTCACGACGACGACGTTTCCGCCGGTTATTAATACGTACGTACTTGCCTGCGTAGACGGCGTCTTTTATTTATCGTCCGGTGATCATTTCGATAGCCGCTAATAATAATAATAGACGGTTACTGGTTAACGCGATCGCGCAGCGAACATTCTCGAACGACTTTCGGCGAAGCGACGAAACGCGTTCGTGTTTTTTTTTGTGCACCGATCCACTTCTCGGGGACGGACACGTGGGCGTGTTGTGCCCGTCGACGATCGGTTATGTCGCGCGCGCCAGCGATACTTACCCGGAACGAAAACGGCCGGCCGGACATACGAAAAACGACAACGATGGCGTTTACGTGTGTATTCCGTTCCGAACCGCACCTATGGTTACACCATTACCGTGCGGTACAGCGGTTACGAAAACGGTGACGGTGGTAAGGGCGGGTTGGTTCAAATATTACGGACGAACAAATAAATTATTATTACGTAACACACAAGTCTATTTAACAAACAGAAACAATAACAAAAAAAAAACCACGCGCGACAAACGCGTCTAAATAATATTATTATTACGAGACAAAAAAAAAATATTAGTCGATAATCGTTCATCTATATATGTGTGTGTATATATAGGTATCGTTCTATGTACAATATATTGGTTACCGGCTAAGTCGTAACGGAGCGAAAACAAAAACTACCGACAAATTACGCGAACGGTTCGATACGAAATGTCGAGGCACATACATTCGGGCGCGACGTTAGATTATTACGCCGGGCCCTTGGTACCGGTGGCGCGAGTACGGTTTTTTGGTTAAACGCGCGTACGTACCGAAAGTCGTCGTCGCCGCCGCCGCCGTTTGTGCGTTTCGTCACGAAATGTACGCCGCTTAACGATAAATGTCGCACCGGTAATGGACGTGTACGGTGGCGGGCACGTCGTCGCCGACGGAACGAACTTGCGACCTACGGACGCCGTACGTGTACGCTCGTTATATTCGATTAGTGGGAGAAGTCGAACGAATGGAAACCGACGAACGCCGATGTGTAGTCGTGGAGGTCTTGTTCGGGTATACGGGATCGTAAAGTACAATGGGGTTGGCCGCCGAAACGGGATTCGATGATTGCGAGGGAACGAAAATGTCGTTCCGAAAGCGTCCCGGAGCCAACGGCGTCGTGAAAACGATACGGGCCCGACGGCGTTCGTCGAACAGAAAAAAGACGAAAAACGGGAAAACGAACGGTTAGGACGGCGGGCAATCGTCGGGTTGGCGGACTTGTTCGTCTTAGGCGCGTGGTGGTACGACGGTGTTTGGAATAACGTTCGTCGCGTTTTCGGCGGATCGCGGCTAGGTTAGAAAACGCGCGCGGCTAAATTTTCGGACGTCGAATAATTGGTAACGTTTAGCGGTTTAAAACCTTTTTTCACCCACCTATCCCGTTCCCACGTTCGGGGCACGGACACGTATCTCCGAAACGACGTTTCGTACCCCTGTGTGTGTGTGTGTGTGTGTGTCAGGAATTATTTAACGGCCAATCGCGAAAACGCGCGCTGACGGCAATCGTAAATTGCCCGGAAAAAGTCTCGAGATGGCGGCGGACGAACGACGCGGAACGGAAATCGAATAAAATGTGCGGCGCGCGACGACGACCGTACGGAACGCCAATCGTGCCGTTCGCTTAATTTATTATTACGAAAAAGATATAACACGCGAGTTAATTATAAATATTCGTACACGACGACCATTCGCGTCGCGTCTACCCTATCGCTTACACGTCTACCGTCCTTAAAATATTATGTACAATCTATCCGCGCGTACGTTTATTACGCGTCCACGGCGATTTTTACACGACCGCGGGACTTTTGCCGCGAAACCGGTGCACTCTCGTCCGCGTACGTATCCCCGGCACGCGGTGGTTTCGCGTTATCGCCTACGGGAGTAAGGCCATTTTTTCGCGCGCGTGTAGTCGGATTTAAAGAAAGAAAAAAAAACGTTTATTCGCGGTATACACCGTATACGTACGTATAGAGGAAAACCTATTGTTCGATAACGTTTTTCGGAGGAGAACGGGCACGTAACCTCGTCCGTTTTTATTGCGGCGCGATTTCCGCGGTTTTCGAAACGGAACGTCGCGCCTGTATATTTACAAAACTAAGTCCAATATAGAATGCCGGTTAAAAAATAAACAAAAAAAATTACAAAAACTACTTACATAAACGACAATAATAATAATAATAATAATACAATATATATAAAGATAGAGAGGGAGACGATTCGCCGCACTGCATGAGATTAACGCGTAAAACGAGTAAAAAAAAAAAAAAATTTCCGAACGATTAAAATAATAAAAAAAACAACAACAACGAAAAACTTAAACGAAAACTAGGCCTTTTTGACGACGAGCTAATTTGCTACGACCGACGGTTTTTCCCGATGTCGTGGGTTATACGGTTAGGACGCACGACTTATTCGCGGTCAAATCAGTCGATACGCCGCTTGCGGTTTCGCGTTATCGTTAGTGGGACACACGAAAATGACTGGCCGCGGTTGGAACCGTTTGGAAATTCGTCGTCGCCTCGTAAAAACGGCAACGGAATTTTTCTGGTCGTGACCACGCGATATCCGTCGTCCCGGGAAATGGAACAATTGGCGAACACGAACGGAGGGGGGGAAAGGCAAAAATCGGAAAACAATATCCGGGGTGGGGGAGGAATCGTCGTCGAAATGAAAATCGGTATCCGTTACTCTCGGATAGCGATGTTTAATGTTTCGCCGATCTGGACGACGTACGTTCGATAGTCGCACGGCTTCTTGTAATAAACATCCGTGTATATATATATATAGCGCGCGCGTATTAAAAAATCACACCAACAAACGAACGAACGAACAAAACAACATAGGCAGCATAAGGCAGTAGCAGCGGCAACACGATATTATTGTGGCAAGTAAATTCGACGTCGCGGATCGGTTAGGGGTTATGGGGAGAGGTGTGTGTGTGTGGTTGGTTAAAGAGTGGTTCTAAAAAACAAAAAACGTATTATCGCTATTATTAGGTGCGCGAATGTACAACAAATCGTCGGTGTTATTATACGGGGGGGGCGGCCCCGAGTGCGGACGAACAAACGAAAAGGACGACGGCGGAAAACGCACACGACACGGCTGTTAATAATTCGACGAGTTGTAATCGTGAGCTGGCAAGTTGAACGTGTACGGTACCTGGCCGTGTTGTATGTGCGAAAAATGGTAATCGCGATTGGCCGACACGGCGAACGGACTCCCGCCGGACACTACGTTCCGGGCCTGCGACTCGGACGACAGTTGACCGCCGCCGCCGCCGCCGCCGCCGACCATTGGTGGCGGACTTTGGTCGGAATCTCTGCCGCCGCCGCCCGACGGTGACCCGTCAACGTCGCCACCTCCGCCGCCGCCGCCGCTACCGACGCCCATCGGTGGCGTTTGCGAAGTCGGTGGCGAATTCGGCGCGATCGTCAGTTCACCTGCGTACGAAAAACAAATAAATAATATCGATTAATTGACGGTAGCGTGATTGTGACGTTCGACGGTTGGTTAGGTAGGTTAGGTATCGCGCGACGGTTATAACCGGGTAATAGTTTTTCGAACTCGACGTGAAATACGTGCGCCTCCCCCCCTTCCCTGGTTACCAAAATGGTTACGTTTCGTTAATCGTTCCGGTGTTCGTGGACGTGTTCCCGTTTCTTTTTTCAAATTGTCCACAGTACGGGCCCAACTCCCGTTCTCGGTCGGTTTTCATATTATCCCTTTCGGGTAGTTCCTCCTTTTATTCGTCTAAATCGGTTTGCGTCGTCGTCGCGTAACCCGACATTTCGTCAACTCGGAGACCGTTCGGTGTCCAAAACGACAATGAACGGCGAAAAATTGTGTCCGGCTCGTTTCTATTCGGCGCCTTCGAGCGTTTATTTCCGTTTTGGGGCGCGTTGAACGACAAAGTTTCGCACCCGAACGTCACACGCGTCCTTACGTTACGTCTCTCCGTCTGTTTCGAATGTTCGCATTATTGGGCCGCGAAAAGGCCGGCATTAGTTCAAAGACGTTCGTATTAACTAACTCGACCGTCAACGACAAACCGTTGCTCGCCATTTTCGTTTTTACCGACGTGTCGGTAAACAGTTCTCGTGTTGCCGTCCGTACAGTGCCGTAGTACCGCACGAATTGAGGCGAACACAAATCCGTCTCGAAACGAATTCGAACGATCGGTGTTTCTAGTTTTTCTCGCCGGCATCTGAACACGATACGTCGAATACGTTGGTTGTTCGTACGAAAGTACGACGTCGACGAAACCAAATCTAATTCCCCATCGCCCCTCCCCCCCACAAAAAAAATCGTATTCGGATAAATAGCGTTCGTCGGCGACGGTTCATGCGATACGATCGACGAATACGCGGACCTCGGCCGGCGCCGGTCGGACGTAAAAACGCCAGTCGTGTGTACCGGTCGAAGATGCTTTTTGCCGGACGAAACAAACGGCCCACGTACTCGGTAAGGTGGGAGGGGGAGCCGTGTCCAAATCGTCCGCGAATTATTCCGACAGTTTATCGCGACGAACCGAACACGACCGTTTATAAAGCGCGCGGGCGCCTTATCGATCCGCGTCGTTTTCTCGAAATATACGCACGTACACACATACATACACACACACACACACACACACACACACACACACATTTGAGCGCGGGCGCGCTATATATAAGAAAAATAGGACACGATATATACCGCGGAAAAGGCCTACGCGCGCGTTGTGCGGTTATACGGTGGCAACGTGCCATAATTCCAAAATCGATTTCCGCGATGCACGCACCGACCGTACACGCGGTGAACGTATGAGACAACGACGACGACGACGATATCGGTCGAACTTTCATCTTACTCGTCTCGTTCGACCAGTGGGCTAACGCGCGCGTCGTATTCCAAATAAATAGACGAAACGTTACCCAAGTACGGACACTTATGGACCGCGGGCCGCCGTTTTCCCGGAGACGGTTCTCCGCGTTTCGGACACGCGAATAAAGCGTCGGGACGGGTGTCCCCGGGTATTTGTTTCGGGCGATTTTTCGATATGGACAACGCGATGGCGCGTTCGGGCGCTAGTAAACGCGCCTCGTCGAAACGCCGAACCGATTATTCGTTGAAACCTATTGGCGTATACCGGAACGCCTGGAACGTTTCGTTTTTAGCGCGCGCCGAAAGATCGAAAACGTTTATAATCGCCGACGTTTCGGTTTTCCGAAAACTCGCGACGTTCGACGGCCGTGTCCGCGGAGTTCCTCGAACGCGAACGGAAAAAGCACCAATTACACTATAAACGTTTCGAAACCGGCCACGAACTCCAAGACGATTGTATTCGCGCTCCCGTTACGCGCTTTTCGCGTACGAACCGTTTAACAACCCCGCCGTTGCCGGCATTTCTCAGCATCTCGGACTTACCTGTAGACCGAATGATGGCCACCGGCCGTGCCATCGGCGGCGGTGGAGGTGGTGGAAGCATGGTGCTCGGATAATATTGGGTCATTTTTGGACTCCGCGTGGGTCCCGCCTGGATAAAAAAAAACAAAACGAACGAACGATTAAACTCGATAGAAACGACGTACGTCCGAAATCGGTAGTATTATACGGTAACGCGATTTCGATACTTTGCTAAAACGCGTTCCGACGGTCAACGTTCGGCAACGACGTTTTCGCCCGTGTGAAATTCGCGTTTTTATCTTACGATTTGACCAAAAAAAAAAAATCGATTATATCTATTTATATATATATATATATTTATATATTAACGTAAAACCTGATTTCCATAGGCCCATCCCTACGTGGGGCAAAAAAAAAAATTGTAAACGGTAAGTATATATAGATATAGTATATATATAAATAATAATGATAAATACACACACACGCACATTCACACTACTTGTCAAGTATTGTTACGTTTTCACTAAACACGTCGACAGCTGTATAATACACGATACGTCGGATTCACTCGCGATTTTGATCGTATTGATTAGTTGGGCGAGTTGCGCGATCTACCGTTTCATTTCGAGCGAATTACCGTAACGCGATTTTCGATCGATCGTTAAACGCCGGGGAGATTTAGGAAACGAATAATTCTCTAACCTCTCGTACGGGCACACAACGAACGTATTATGACGTGTAACGTCGACGACAACGACGACGACAAAGCCGAGCAACACGGTGCCGTTACAAAAAGGCGAGCGACTCCGCCGTTTTTATTTTTTTTTCGTCAGCTCGTCGACATTTCGACGAAATTCGTTTTCGAACCGTTCGCGGTCCCTTCGTGAAGCTAAATAGTAACGACGGCGCTGGTTGTATCTCGATAACGACAATCAATAATAACCGACCGCCGTTTGGACATTTCCGACAATATGAACGAAACGCGAAACGAGCAATATTCGACTAGCCACCGATAAAATCGGCCGACTCGACGTAACCCGGTTAGGGGTGACCGGCAGTATCCACCGTATCGGTGACGAAAATCGTGCGGCTTTGGGAAGGGACGCACTCAGACGGTCGGTTATCTCTCCTAGGCCGCCTAGGTCGGGGCAACGCGAGTCGAACGGGCGCGCGCGGTCGGTGGCCGGCGAGTATGGTCGTACGTTTGGGCCGTAACGTTTATTACACACGTACCTGTGCGCCTTGAGAGCTCTCCGCTTCTTGACACACGAAAGTGACAAAGTCCGACAGCGTGTCGTGCCCGTTCTCCGGGTATTTGGCGGGACTGTGTTGTTCGGGTCCCGATGTCGTACCGTAATAGTTGGCGGACGCCAACGACGCGATGTTTCCCGTAGAGTGTTGGCCTGCGAAATTAGTTTTTAAATCGCAAATACGTTTCGGAAATACGAAACAAACAGCCCCGAAACGTAACTCGCCCGGTAAAAAGTCGACGACGGTTTCTCTCGGTGCGTTATATATATATATGGTATTTAATATCGTGTGTTCAAACGTCGAACGATGCCGAGCGTTTGGTCGAGACGCACGTCCGCGAGGAAAAGAAAAACGCGTTTTACGAAAATCGCGCTGGACTAGCCGGGACGACGAAGAACGACGCGCGGGCTAGCGACGTTATTTCGTGAACGTTTACTTTATCCAACAATCGCGCGGCTTCGTGTACTGCGAAACGTACGGGATGTGGGAAAATGAAACGAGACGAAACGTCCGGCGTATACAGAACGCTCGAGATTGTCCAAAGTCGGTACGAACGGTGGAAATGCGCGAGCACCGAGGATAACCTAACGTAACCGTCCGGCAAACGTTCCGCGGCCATTTCCGAGCGCGTTCAACACGTGTATGGGGTACTACCGTGATCGATGTCCGAGTGCCAACTGGTTTGACTAGATAGGGACGCAGGACTCTGACCGTAGTACGTGATCTCCGAACTGGACTTGTCCCTGGGACCGCCCAAATCGATTTCCGTGTCGTCGGCCGAGCTCATTCGCCGCATGCGTTTGATCCTGGGCTCGTTCAGCGGACTTTGCGTTCTCTGAATCGACATCGGGCCTTTGGCGAAACGAAAAAAAAAAAACCACCGCACCGGCAAAATCGTCGGTCG
>JAIPRN010000077.1:106717-143513 GCA_025469175.1 Geopemphigus sp. TES_GeoC_2020
ATATATATATATATATATATATATATATATATATTATGTATCGTAATTACATTGATGCGAGCTTCCAATTCATGAGGAGGTATACGTCTGTTATAGCATAACAATTGACGGCCAATATCTTCGCACACTTGTGTTGATGTGTCCAACTGCAATAGCATGTTAGTTTTCAAAACATTCTTGGCTCGTTCCACTTCAGCGTCTGTAACAGACGCGCACAACCTCATCCATTCTTCTTGTAAATGATAAGTGAATTCCTGAAAATTGATTACGATACAAACATCCGTCAATGTTCACAAACATGTGAACAGTTTATGGGCAATATTATTATAAAATGGCGTCTCACCGAAATCTTCAATTTATCACACACAAAGTAAGCTCCCCACAATCCAGTGTCTTTGTAACAGGTATTAAAAGATTGGAAGGAATGACATAGGTCCAATGAATCGGCAAATCGAGCCAAACGGTTGGAATTGTTGGTACCACCACCTTGAGAACGATCCCACGATCCAATTATGGTATTGGCCACCATCAAAGGTATGTTATCAGCATCGGCCCAACCACAACTTTCGACTGCAATGGCAATGTGCGCCAATGGTAAGGAGTCGTCACGAGCTTTGATTTCCGAGCCTGAATGCGAATAATTTATGAAAATGTTCCACGCGAAATACATATTTATTTTTAACTCTTTAAACAAAAATATTAAATACCAGTGAATCTGCATTTAGAATATTGTGGAATTTCGGCTTCAAACTTCATGTCCGTAGGATTTTTAAATAAGGTTTTAGCGAGGTTGACCAATTCTTCGTGGTTTACTCCACCGGCACCAGCTAATACTAAACGAGATGGTCTGTAGAAAATGTCTATATAATCTTTGAGGTCGCTACGTTTCAACGAGCTGAAAACAACCAAGACGAATAATTATAAAATATAATCATTGGTCAAACCATATTGATTCGTTTACTTTATGTTTTGAGTAGGTCCTAGGATTGTTTGTCCTAAAGGCGTTCCTTGGAAGGCAGTAGCATGCAAGTAATCGAATACAACTTCTTGTAAGTTAGTTTCTACTTCTTGCATTTCTCTAAGAATCACACCACGTTCTCTTTCGATCTCATTCTCCCCTGTAAACAGAAATTACGAAATTGTATACAATTGCTGTACATATTATTCTTTTAGGCTTTATTAAAGTTGCAATGGGCAAGTAATCGAATAATTATAAAAATAAAACAAAAAGATAATTGTTTTTTGTTACCGCCTACATTTTCTATCAACATTATTCGAAATTAGCGAGAAAATGTGTGTTATAACAAACACAATGTTTTTGATTTCAACGAGTCCAAAATAAAATTTACATTCAGCAATGATTAATATAAATTTAATCCAATGTTCAAAAACCACATTTAATGTACTATGTAATAACAGAAAACAGTGAATATAAATTATACTAACATTCGGGGAATCTGTAATTTATTTTGTTATTCGATAGCGTAATCGTTTGAATCGGAAATTAGACGCGTTTAATTTAAATAAAATTAGTTTCCCGTCGATAACGGAATTTTAATTGAGATTGATAATATCACGTCGATATGTTTGATAATTGATTACGAATAATGTCAATAGGCCTGAATTTTTATTATTAACGTATTAACAACCACAAGACGAATCAGTTACGGTTCAAAATTTTAAGTAGTACTTGCCTATGTTTGAGTTTTGAATGATATCGGCCAAAATCTCTACAGCTTTGGGTACATCGTTCTTCAAGGCTTTTGCGTAGTAAACAGTCTGTTCCCGGGACGTGTAGGCGTTCAAATGTGCGCCGATGTTTTCGATTTCCAACTCGAGACCAGTTTGCGATCTTGACGGAGTGCCCTGAAAAAATAATGGGCCGGCGGTCAGTGACGGTGTACGTTCGTTCAGGAAAACAACGTGACCGGCGGGCACTTACCTTGAACAGCATGTGTTCGACGAAATGCGCGACGCCGTTGTTGCGTTCCGTTTCCCATCGCGAGCCCGCGTCAATCCACAAGCCGACAGTGGCCGTTTGCGAACCGTTGTCCTCGGTGGCCACGCGCATGCCGTTCTCGAGCGTGGTGACTTTGGTCTCGGGCACATTCACCTGAGTGGCGCACGGCGCGGCGGTGGACCTCCAGCGCTTCGACGCCTATGCCAAAATAAAAACAAAGTTCGTAAACCGCGAATTGCGCCGGGACGAAACGCCGTCAATGTCGCGGCCGTACGGGACGCGGAAAATGTTTACCTGGGCAACGCCAGACTTGGACGCGAACGCCTTGAAAGGTGCGCGGACGGTTAACAAACGCGATGCCATTTTCGAGCGTGTTCGGTGGTCACGAAAATACAAAAAAGTCCGTCAAGTTCGCGACGGATCCACGATAACGACAATGCACCGTCCAATCTCCAAGGACCTAAGTACGGGAGAAAATTGGGAAAAAATTCCGTTATCAAACGTAAAACATATGACAATCGGCTAGTGTGACCGGGTCGTGCGAACGAAATTCGGACCGTAACGCTTGGCGGCGGTCGGAAATTAAAAACCGAACGCGTTCGGCCCGACGGGTACGCGCGTCATCGATTTCGGGCCGTATCGTCAACGACGAGACCGATTTCCTTTCCGGGGGGGGAGGGGATTGCGTGCCCGCCCTTGTTTCGTATTTGAAAAATTATCCCCAGCAGTGACGCATATTCGTTATAATCGCCGTGGGCGTGTTACGTTTTCCAAACACGTCGTGAACAGAGTTTATGTTTTATTATTTAATACCCAATCCGTAATTGTTATTTTACAATAAGCCTACGTGATGGAGATAACTTGACTTGAAAGACGGGAGATAACACGAAATAAGTTACGTCTAAAAAGCTAGTAGTTTGCGCTATTCGAATACCAATATTTCACAATTTTCGTCCAATAGAACCGATTTAAGTGTATCGTCCACCAAACATAATTTGCTACGGGAAAAAAAAACGTGCGCATATGGGATCACCCGAACGACTAGTTTGCGGATAAAACGTTTAGAACCCGTTGCAAAAACCGATTCCAAACCATCCCTCGAAATCTAAATATAACGGAAACATAAATACCAAGTCACACGCACCTGTATTCGTCTGTACTATGAAGTCTTTTCGTTATTATTATTCGATACTAATTGACACGTTTTATTTTAAACATTTTACCGTACGCAAATTACTGGTCTAGGCTTAGACGAAATTCAGTTTTTTTGTCGCTCGTTTTTAAATATTTTATTCCTAAACGTGCCATACGAAGGGTTATATCCTTCCTCCGTAATTTCAAAATGCTAATTTACAAACTAAAAATGCATCAAACGATACAATTTTTTCGAAAAATAATTATAACGGTTTTAACGTAAAATTAATAACTAAAATCATATTTTAATTCAAACAGCGATAGTTTTAAGTTAAAATAGTGCGCCTAGTACAAGTAATTATTCCAAGCAATAAAATTGTCTTATACATTCAATATAATTTTTATACTGTGCTTATACATATTGGTGCGATACAAATTAAAATTATATATAAATAATACGCATATATTTTACAATAATTTTGATATATTTACATTTTAAGCGTGTTAAACATTTTCAAAATATTATATAAAAAATATTTTCTTAACCGAATTATATTATTACGTTGAAAATTAAAGCAATTAATAAAACAATTCCTTAAAAATATACGAGACTGAACACATAACACACTACGATTGTGCTGTAGCTGTAATGTGTTTGAGTAAAGCTGCTCTTCTATCGGTGTTTTGAAACAGAGCTTTCAATAAGCATTTAATTTGTTCCACTTTTAATTCATTAGCCAGTGGACCTTTTCCGTCTGCCCAACGGTTTTCAATGTCTTTCATACTCGAACTTAATACGTATATTACTTCATTTAATTGCCACCATTTAGGAACGTATCTGTGAACTTCTTTGGGTTCCTAAAATCAAACGATACAAATATTACAATTGTATTAAATAACTAGTCAACTACACAAAGTACTGGAAATAAGGTTGGAATATCTTTAATTGCTTTGTTAAAAATTGACGAGTATTGTTCTGCTGAAGTAGCCGATATATCTTCTAAGGTAAATAATTTACTAATAATACATTCAAAAAGTCCATTACACGAATATCCTGAAAAAAAAACAAATTCATTTCCAAATCAATTCAATGTAAAATTATTTTAAATAATTACCTATAAATTTGTTATACACAGTAGAGGGTAAAATATCTCTCCACAAATTGCTTAAAACAGATAAAAGATTAAAACATTGCGATATACTTTTTTCGACCGAATAACCTAAATTTGAATTTACTGCCATCGAAATAATATCTGAAAAAAATACAATTATAAAATACATTTTCGAATAATTACATAAAATTCACAATTTGTATTTAAATCGTTATAGTTTTAATGATACCAAATTGCAATCTTTCTCAAAATACTACTGTTATTTTAAAGAATGTACAATTATTACCACTCTGTCACTCTAGCATACAAATGTTCTGTCCCACTATATGTCTAATCTTACGATATTTCAAATCATAATTTATGATTGATAATAGTTGCAGGGATTATTCATAACATATACGTTATAAAATATAATATGTTTTGGAAATATAAATAAGACACGATACATGAGTTAAGATATCTGTCGTCGATTGGAATAATTACTTCAAAATGTGTGTTTAACAAAAAATTAAAATAACGAATTGACTGATGGCATAGGTGGTTTCATAGCAGAAATTAACAAGTCTTTGTATGGTAAAAAAATATTTGGGAAACAAAAACAAGTTTTATAGTTAGTATGCTCAGTAGGAAAAATTATGTTACCTATTGTAGAGTTTACAACAATCAGTCAACATTTGAATATTCAACATTGGATAGTTAATGAAAATTACAATTCTATATATCCAAGATGCGAAAAGAAAGAAAGTTTAACATATTATTTTTTATTCCAACTTAATTAAAATAGCGTATTAAATATTTTAATTATAGATAACACATTCGAATGTTATATATAATATTAACGACAGTAAAATATCATTTAGTTAGGCGATAACACAATTTTCTAAATTTATAAGTACTAAATACATTATGTATTTAGATTATTATAACGATTTATTCATTTACCTACACACAAGAATGTAAATATTCTTGTTCTTTATTAATCTATAAGTTTTTAAACTACATACAAAATTGTATTTTATTCCAAAATAAAATATAAAATATTAGTATTATTATAACACAATATTGAAAAATCACACGACTTTGAAATATATAATATAAATTAATTTTGACGCGTGATGATCTTACCGGATTGATTAACAATTTTTTCAATATGTGTGACTTGTTGTTTGCACTGGGAATGAAGTATTTCACTGGCTAAATTTTTAAAATTTTCAAGCAAATGGACAATGAGCAATTTCTTATAGGTTGAACTCATTTCAGCCAATTTTCGTATGAAATACATAATATTATTATAAAGAATAGCTAGAAGAAATATTGAAATCAAATAAAAATGTAAATAAAACTAATTTTGTATCAAAATTACAACAATTAAAATGTATAACGAATAATTATAGCTAATTAACCTGATTGTTGAGGATGAAATTCAAGGCCTTTGCAGTGCTGAAGTGTCACTATATCACAATACATGATTGTTATATTGTTTAAAATATCGTGATATCTCCAAATATTGTTTTCTGGTACACTTGACATTTCCGAAGCTATGGTATCAATGAGATTTAGAAATTCTAGCAATGACTTGCTGAAAATAGTGATAACAATTATTTTGTTGAAATATAGTTTTTAATTTATTAATTATATATAAACTCTGGCGAGTTACAACTATATTTATTAAATTATAATCGAGGTAAAAATGGTATAGTTCGTAATATAAAATTTTATTTTTACAGAAGCTAATGAAATAAACCAAAAAATATGCATAGATTATCTGGTGTTAATATTTCATATATATTTATAATGTAAAAACTTAAATTTGATTAGTTTAAAATTAAAGTAATTAAACATTAGATTTACCTTACTTTGCTTTGTGGGTAAGCAAAAAAATTTTGACAAAAATCATTATCATCGTGAGTCCACATATTTTCCTAAAGAAAAAAAAACAATATTAAATAATAGATATTCATAAAAAATGAAATTAACCTACATTGTTCACTTCGACTAAATCATGTAGATCTTTCTTGATAATAGTTCTTGCTTCATCGTAATACAATTGACTGATTTTGGAAAAAAATAAATTGTCTATATTGTCTATGTACTTAATCAATTCATCATTTGATTCTTCAAAAAATCCTATACAATAAATACGATAATAGTTATTTAAATATAATAACTACGAACATTATTACCTAATTTGGTCAAATACGCATTGAATTCATAAACTTCATTGAGTTCTTCACGAAAATCGTTGATTTTATCGTACTTAACAGGTACAGAATTAAAAAACGCTAAATTTTTAAAAATATCGTAAAAAGGCTGACTCGCATAAGACCCTAAGTAAGACATAATTTGAATTTCATTAATGTCAACAGGTAGAACTGAATTCATAAATTCGAAAACCACTTTTAGTTTTTTTATGATTGTTGGCAGAAATTGATCTTCATTTTTGGAAATTTTAAGAGTCATTGTTGAACTATATATACTTTTTGTTACGTCAACTTGTAATTTTTGAATAATAATTGGTTTTATAATTAAGTTTATTAGTTTATCGGCAAATAATTTGATTTCAGCATTCAGACTGTCAAAATATTGCAATGAAAGCACACTATCACAAATATCCTCCCGACTGCCAGTAATTTTCAACATTATTTGCCACGATTCTTGACTGTTGATATCATTCTCAAACCATTCTATTTGTTTTCTCCAAGTTACTATACAGTTTGAATGTAAAACATTGGTTAATCGTTGGTGTTCTCGCATTAAATGTTTGTACACGCCTAATTTCTGTAAATCTTCGTTGTTTGTTAGAATTTCTTTAGTAGTTTGCATGTTTTTTATTTTGTCAGCTAAAGATAATTTATTTTGACTGTCGTTCGTAAGATTCACACTTACTGCAAGAATTTGTTCGATAACCTTCAAACTGTATTTATTTTCTTCCAAATTGGATTTGAACATTTTCAAATCGGACATTGTGTCTGCTACTTCTCTCTTAGTCTGAAAGCATATATTATTATTTGTATATTCGTATAAAAATTGTGAAAACTTTAATGTTTAAAATATAATTTAAAACGTATTACAAAAACTTTCTTTTATTTCGAAATGTATACTATAAACAATATTACAAACTTATGAATATATACACAATGGCATAATCTTATAAACTACAAGTATAAACTTGTATTTATAAAGGTGTAAGAAGGCTATTGATACTACTTTTGTATATTTAAAAAAGTTGTCGATTCCTTAAAATATGTTTTAAACAATACATATTTTATTCAACAACCGGAACAGGTAGTATATTAATTTATTATTATTATATTATTGACAAATTTAAGACTTTAAACAACCCAATTGCCCAACAAAGTTGTATGTGCTCAACAAAAAATTACTAATGACAAATCTTCTTCGTTGGATACCAACATATGGGTGACGAATGATCAATACTATTGTTAACAAATTAACGAACGCAACGGGTGCTGAACCAATAATACAACAAACGTTTATAAACGTCAAACCGACGTTCTTACGAATAATACAAGTTGGTACCTGATTGTTTATCCGAGAAAGTAGATCGTTGATGTTTTTGGAATAGGACTGAGCAGTCTCCAGCAACGAGGCCGCGTCTCTGGACACGGCGGCGAATTTCATATAACGCTGTTCCATCGCGTCCTTGACGTCATACTCGAGATTGGCGATTTTGTATTTGAGTTCGGACACGTTTTTGTCCAAGTCCGTCATTTCTACCTCGCCTTCGGTAATGAAAACAACAATTATATAAATAACGTCGCCGGTTCGTCGTAATAAACGGCGAAATAAACGCGTCCCAAAGCGAGCGCGTAGGTGTACCTGCCGAGGCCAACACAGCAGCCAGAAAGCTCATGGTCGGATTTTCCCCGCTGAATATTTACGAAAACATAAAAACTCCAAAACCCTCGTCGTCACCGCCGCAGTCGCCACTGTGTAGGTACGTCGTGACAACGGCTACAACGATAACGACGTTTTCGCGGCGTTTTTATCACGTGATAACGGTAGTATTGTTTCGTCCGTTATCAATAACGTAATATTCTTGGTAAACGGTTCCGTTCCAATGTATTCTACCGAGTAAATGTATAAGGCGCGTTTTAGGTGAACACGGTTGCTGAGTTGCCGATTGTTTACTGGTATGTGGTTTGAAAGTTACCTTTTCGCCCGCACATTCTGTTCGCTTTTCAGTAACAGTATTTGTTTCGGCGACGAAAATAATACGCGGTGATCGACGACGATAAATGGTTATTATTCCGCGTTAATAAACTCGTTGGTTCAGTGACGAAATAAACGCGCTAAACAATATCGTCAGAACAGTGTTTGTTAAAATAGTAATCGAGTTACCGAAAACTATATAACACGTCTATTATTATTTTATATTTCTATAGTCTTCGGTGAGTTCGAAAAATATTAATACAAAATACGTTAATCTACGGGATTATTATTTATTATTTACTACTTATTTATTTTGATTATAAATATTACGACTTAAACGAAACGGAAGTATTGAACGAACGGCGAGTCGCCGAGATTTCTCTCTTAATTCGATCGAAACGTGTGTAGGACGTAGAAAAACGACTTCTATTGTTACTATATATATATGATATTGATAATCTCGAAGAAACGCCAAATAGAAATTGGATTTCGGTAAAAGATAATACGTACGTACGTTTATACACGTACCATTTGTTGAACGTATTTCAATTTGGGCGCCTAATTTGTATATAGTTTTTATTCGCTACGAACGTTCTTCAACACGTTAAAAGTTAGTAATAGGTAAGTACGGGAGATAGAAAACGTAAAACTTTTTCCCCGCCTGACTAGGGCGGAAGAAAAATGCCCATAATCTTTAAAACAAAATTTACTCGTATATTGGATCGGAGAATGTTTGGAATAATATCAGAGTCAAAAAAAATCTATTGGCGTAGCTATTATGTTACGTAATTTCGTTTTTCCAAATTGTATAGTTTATTATCGAGAAATTTAAATCGAAATTGTATTTACTCTAAATATATGTGTGTATTGTTTTTAGTTTTCAAACTACAAATATTTGTAATCTGTTCAAATATTTGCGGATCGTTTGCACGATTAGGTTTATTACCGTCAATATCGTTTATTTAGCGAAAGTAGAGACACGAACTTCAATAGTTCGAAAAACATTCGTATTTGATCTTCGCAGTATTCTCTGGTTGTTGTTACTAACATAATAAGTACTGTAATAACTATCGATCGACAAGCAAACGCAATTATACTATACGATAAATAGGTTTATCGATTAATATGAAAGCGTTATACGTTTTTAACTAAATACGACGTGTTCTCCTTTCATTTTTTTTGTCCATTTTCAAGAGTGTATACATAGTAAACGTCGATAACTGACAATTTTGTCGAGAGTTTATTTATATATATATATATATATACACATTACTCGTTATACTTTTTTTCGCGGTTCCTCCGAAACATGCGAACGTTATAAACGTGAGAAAACTTTCGACGCACGAAATTATTTTTAATATTTTTAGGGTATTTTGCGGATATACGTTTTCGATTTTCATTATTTATTACATATACATATAGTGTACCTGAAATTATACCGGCTCTGAATGATTTAAAATTATTATCATAGTTATATACGCGTTTCTTGGTGAATAGCAAGTTCGTCGACGATACGTTATTAAATTAACATTACGACGTGTACAAATGTATACGATTATGTTTAATGTACCGATCGCAGAATCTCTTCGAGGTCATATATAACTAGATAATTGGCGCTTCTATCTTTCGGTGTTTCTTCCATATTACACTATACGTAATAATATACGGGATATGTGAGAAAAAGAACTCCGAAGGCGAATATTTTACTGAAAATGTTGTTGAAAAAATTAATCTACACGGTTTTAGAACGTAACGTTCTTGTTGCGTTCTGGCCACGTCTAGGGTAATGGTTACACTAATTCGGCGTTGACTTCCATGTTCATTTTTCTCAGCGTGTCCGCCCCATAGGAAAAAATCGATGGTTCGGACTTTTTGAGCGTTGTTTCTGTCCAATTCGCCTGCCGCCAAATCGATTGTCGGGTGGCTTTTCACTTACGCGCGAGTTTCAAATCAGGCGAAACGCCCCATCTTACCAATAATAATAGCTTGGGATCCCTTCACTAACGACCAATTGAGGGAAAACGTATAGTGTTTTAACCAACCACAATAGACGTTTTTTATGGTCTTTTCATTGATACCATCGCATAACATCTATAATCTTCGCTGGCTGATAACACGTAAACTAGCGTGAAAAACTCGACGAATTTCTGATCTCAAAGCGATTCGCTAGTCTTAGTTACCTACCACTGTTTGTTGGCTACGACGATTTAAAATTCCGGAGTTCCGTTATAGATACCCTGTGTATTCGATACTCGATAAAATATAATAAATGTAATTATTAATCGATCTTATTCCGTATATAAAAACATAATATCATGTGTTCACGTCCGTATATGAATTTAATCAAAAACCATTTACGTAAGATCGTGTTATATTATCCTTACTATTTAATATTACCCGTGTATATCTGTATACAATTATATCAAATTCGTCGAGATTATTTAGGCGAAGTATGGTTAATATTATGAAATTTTACTTGCCCGATATATAAGCTTTGGTTTTAGGGTGATTGCGTTATTATTGTTCATACGAGTAATGTTACGTATTTTCATTTGTAGCGACCAATTATTCTTATTATCATTAATAGTTCGGGCTTTTTTTTAAATTTTCAGATTTTGTACTTATCATTTGTCTTTAATCCGTTTTTCCGTTCGCGAAAAACAAATAACGATATTACGAAATTAGATATTTTCGTACAATTTTCAACGATTATGAGACGTATTTTCAAGGTTACCGATAGATAATTTACCGCGTTTAGCCGTTAAATAAATCCGTTATATTAACATGGTGCTACAAAGGCCGTCTCGAGGTCAGGTGGCTGATAGTGAAACGTATATTTTTGAAACGTGCTACGTTTCTTAATTTCTTAGCTACGCGAAATTCTCGATTCGTTTTCTGCGCGAATAAACTACGTATATAAACAATTATATTTACCTTTTGACGGTCTCATAGACTATCATATAGGTACCCCAAAATATGTCGAACATAATTATTTTTATATTTCTATATACGGAAGGCAGTAGCGGATTTATAGTTTGAAATCGATCGCTCGAAATGTTTGTTAATAATTAACGTATTCCGTCGATTGCGATCCGGTGAATAGAACTCAACGTACACTTACTATTGCGCGTGTGTAAAGCGAATATACGTTAGGGCGTGTTGTAATAATTAATATACGAAATCTGACGAGGGTGCCTGAAGTGTACATACAATCAACCCCCAACCACCTGCAATAATTGCGTTCATATTCAGTAGCGTTTAAACGTGAATCGCGCGTCTCATCATCCCGTTCCCGTCATATGGTAGACGCGAGTATATATTGTAACGCTTATATACCTTTTATACGCGTTTTTTGTGCCCGTCTAATGAACAGTTTGGCGTACCATACCGTACAATTATTTTATGCCGTAGTTTTATATATATATATATATAAAATAGAAAAATAATCCTCATCGAAGTATCCAAATTCGGAAACATCGGTTGTTAAATTTCGCAAAAGGTTAAAACAATGAATTTTTAAAATTCGAGACAAAATATACGTATTATATAATACGCAGCGTAAACGATGTATTTTTAACGCGCGTACATCGATTTAGTTTTCGAATATATAAAATTTTATATTTTATAAAATTTATAATATATATATATATATTTATTTATTTATTTTTTATAATATATATAATATTTTATACGCGATATTGGAGAAGAAATGCCCAATTGGTTCATTTCGCGATCGTATAATATTTGTTCGATGTTTACATATCACACAGTATGTGGTGAAATTAATCGTGTCGAGCGCCATCGTTTTTCGCGACTGTATAACAAATAACATTATTATCCTACTTAGAAATTGACCGGAGATATTTTTATTATTCTATCACGATGAATATTTACATCTTCCCCTTTCTCTTTCTTCTGGCACTATTATTTCTATACGGATATGTGTCTGAACGTGTATGTGGTCAGTGTCGTACAAAATATACCAAAATAACAAACAAAGCGTATTAAGTGTACGGTTACACGAGTAATTAGCGCGATCGTTACAAAATACTATAAAATATAACGTACGCGGGTACGCAAAATATTACCAACTCTTATAATTTAAATAGATTTGAAAAAAATTTAAACGAACTGGAAACGAAATATCGGTCGTTTTGAAAATTACGTTAAACACTGTTCGTTTTATAAAGTCGTATTACGATAATTGTAAAATCGCTATGTAAATAATTAGCGAATTTCGAACGATTTCGCAAAACTAAAATAGAAATTTTAAATATGACGGTGTTGGGATGAAAGTATATTCGTACTCAGATACGATGTATATATAATATTCTAGAATATTGTAGCGCTATATACTTATCGAATACCAGTTTTTGAAAGTATGAATAGGATATGTATATTTGTAAATAACTAATTAACGACAACGCGTGACGTATATTTTATCAACAACGGTCGTTATAAATTATAATACGAGTACGAATATTTTATTGTTTTTTAACTATATTTTTTCGTTAATCGTTGTAACCTAAATTAAGAGCGCGAATTTATGTGCCCTGAAAAGCTACCGAATAGGCATACACACGCTGAAAAAAAATGCGTAATATTTGTAAATTAATTAAAAACGTTTAATGTCGGAAATATGATGTTTTTGTACATTCACAAACTTTAATTGAACTTCTAGTATGAAGGTAAGTATACTTCTAGTATAAATTTTTTCGATGGTTTTAATGTTGTTTCTATACGTGTATATATATATACACCTTTACAACATTACCTGTTCGTTTCGTCGTCTCGGTATATCGCGATGTAAAAAATATACGAACTTTCTATATTTTTACGCGCACTACGAATTCGAAAATAATTTGCCGAATATATTATAATAGAAATTATTTTTAATAATACTTAAACGGTATACACTAGATACTTTACGTAGGACTGGCGCTAAGAAATAACGATAAAATTATTACGGCTCGATTATTTGTTGTTTTACGAATTAGCGAACGTGTCAAATTTAATTTACGATTTTGGGCAAAAACTCGCGATTAAGGCCGAAATTGGGGGAGGTTCCTTTGTCGTTCATTCTTTCACGTCGAAATAAAACTTAGTAATAACGTATCGAAGCTTCTTCGAAATTTCGCTAAAAATCATTACATAAACGGCATACAGTCAACAATATACGCGGAAATATTATAAAACATAATTATGGTCGAACAGCGGCAATTTTAAACAAATTTTATAGCCTTGTTTTTGTATATTTATTATCAAATCGTTTACGGAATATTTGTAAACCATTTCGAAAATTATATTTCCCTTGTATTCTAAACGATTATAATTTTTTGAGTTTCTCAATATATATATATATAGGCTTTTTTAGAATTATTTACATTTCATAGATAACTACGATACCACAATCCACTGTTCACAGAATTAAAAAAATCAACGCACGCGAATTCCCGAAAAAGTAGATTCGTTACGAATTTATAATTAAAATTACGCGAATTCGGAAATCGTAAGGCGATTTAAATATGACAAGGTACGGAGTGTAAAAGTTGCGAAAACTACAGAACGTAACGCGTAAAAAATTATCTGAAAAATCGTTTATATTTGACGTACGATAGAACAAAAATCGTCCGAAAACGATATTGGTTATAAATAATTATCGAATAAAAACGAAACGTTCGTACGTCCGTTCGATCGTATACACGCGTCGATATTTAAATAAAGTTCGTCAAAAGTGTATTCTTCCAACAAACGAGCTGTGCGGCAACAGGTCCGAACACTTTCAGTTTCGTACTGCACGTCACTGCACAAATTACGAAAACCCGTCTCTACCAACCGTCGTCGTATTTTATAATATTCCTCGTGCATCGCCCGTACTTTCGATATAACGTAAGGTTATTATTTAAGAAAATATTTACGGAGAATAAAACTTTCGTTTTTTTCGTGTCCGCGGTCCCCGCGCACTCTCCCGGTTTATAATTCAAAGCCGTCACGTCGCTAAAAAAATGTAGCCCAGTTCCCTTACATTCTACCGTAAATAATTGTGCCGAATCCACGAACGTGTACGTACGCGTTTGTATCTATAGATCGACCAATAATAATCGTTAATATAAAATTTATCGTTCGGAAATCGGATTTTTTTCGTTATTGTTTTTGTTTTAACGAAATACATCTAAAGTCTCCGAAATGACGGAAACCGAGGGATATACAACCGTACGCGTAAATCGGGATTTTGTTCGTAACAACTCGAAATCAGTCGAAAAAAACGATATTCGTAATACCGTGGTACAACGCGCTCGCCGATTTCGGGCCACGTATATTGTTATTACTCCGGCGCGCTTTAATTTTCGTATACGCGTATAAGTGTGTCGACGACGTAATTTGGGCGGCCGACGTTTACAGGGTCGTAAATATTTCGTATTTTAGTAATTAGCGACGAACAAGTTCTGTCCCCTCCCGTTCGCAAAAGAACAATAATATTTTCGTTTAATAAAAAAACGTAAAATTATCGATTATTGATACAATATATTATAGGTTATGTACTCGTGTTGTGTAATTTATATATATATATATTTGTGTGTGTGGAAAGGGAGAGGTAAAATTATTATTTTTACGTCGCGTAGTAAATGTTGAATTTTTATACATATACACGTCGCGTCAGAAACGTTCGCGCGGATTAAATTTATTCGAAAAAAAATCGATTTCTTAAAAAAAGCACAATCGCGGAAATTTAGCTTACGTTTTCAAAAAAAAAAAAAAACACGTTTTCGCGAAAATCGAATTCACAAATCGTACTCCGCGCTATACCGACCGAATACTCACGAAACGGCGAATTATTTTTACGCGTTCGAAATGTCGGTTCTATAATTGACACGAATTACAATAGCGACGAAAAAAACACAAACAAACTAGCGCGCGTCGTAAAGAACGCTCGTTTTTACCAAGAGAATTAGAAATCATAGAGGCGCGCGCCGGACTTCGGTTTTTGGGGGCAGCGTCATGAGATTACTGCCGTTTTCTTATATCGATTTAAAGTGACTCATAACGCGCGCGCGTACCCATTAACTATCGCGTGATTCGAACGCGTCGCGATACTTACCGGTCGTCATGTCGTCGTTAATTGCTATCGCTAAACTATGCGCGACGCAGTATTGTACTACTCGCGTACGTACGTTCACCGAAAATGTTTCGGGCAAATATCGCCAGAAAAACGGTAAAAAAAAAAAAACGTTTTTCCGTCGCGTAATGTAAAACCGTCGAAACGTATTCCGCGACCCCGTGCGTCGACAGTCAGTAAGTATTGGCCGAAAGGGAACAACGAGGGAAATACAAAAACGCAAAATGTTCGCGTCCGGTCCGAAGGTACGCGCGTCCCGGTATCGCGTTTCTTGGGGGGCGGGGACATTTCCGGGCCTGTTGACGCGGTGCGTGGCCGTTTACAACGGAAATAACTCGGCCAGGGCTGGTGGGAGGGACGAGAAATCGGTTAGGAGGTGACGGGCGCGGCTGATGGCCGTTTCGCGCGATCCCACCGGCGGCGAATGTTTAATCGCGACGCGTTTGCGCGACGTTTCGTTCGGCCGGACGTTATCGAAAGAATAGCCCACGCCCACCGCCGTAAATTAGTGGCCGGACGACGGGGCGTTGCGTTTGGGCGCGTATGCGAGAAACCGCCGGATGGAACGGTCGCCTAGAAGTTTTCCCGGGAGTGGTGGGGGGCGGTAATCTCATTTCCGTCGACTTTGGATAACGAGGGTGCGGGCGGCGAACGCGACCCCCATCGTCGTCGCGCGGACAAAACGTACGGAAATTCGCCGAATCGTTTTTTTTTTTTTTTTAAAAGAAATACTCGACGGTATCCCTCCCACGCGACGGTTCACCACCGATCGCGTTACGGTTGTTTTTCGTCGGTTATTCCGTGTCAAACCCGCCGCCGGAGGGCGTTTACTTTTACCGGACACGCCAGGCGCCGGTAGTACGCGCGGCGCCGCAACTACGCGTTCGTTAAGGCGTCCGCGAAACGCAACACAACGGTCGTGCCCGCGCCAATACCACGACGACCATACGGCCGACGGGTCGACCGTCGGAAGGGGTTTTTTGTATCCGAAGGATTTCGAACGACGCAAAAAACGAACGAACAAAACGTAAAATAAAAAAAAAAAACAAAACGAAACGAAAGAAACTGCGAAAACGCGGCGTAAAGAAAAGTCATATTAGCGTGTACGTTACCGCGCGTATGTATTATATGCAACGTCACACTAACACACACACACACACACATACACATACACACCCGCGCTCATATATCGTAAGTTTTCCCGCGCGTTAAGTAATGAAAAAGGTTTGGCGGCGTCTCCGCGGAAGGGAAAACGAACCGAAAAAACCCGAGTCGACGTAATTTTCCCGCGCGCTAATAAAACGTCCCGCGGCTAGGATTGGCGAATATTTCACACACACACACACACACGACCGGCGGTTCGGAGGAGCACGGACGCGTTATTATTACGCGTCCCGTATATTGTTTTCGGGCGTGTTCTCGTCGAGCTCCGTCCGTTAGACATCGGTGAAAAACGTTCCGACCGACGGTATCGTTTTATTCTTTTTCATCTCCCATAAGCCGCCCGATTTCAGACGTTCGTTGGCCGATCGCCGATTGCCGTAGCCATTTCACCGGGTGTCGAACCCTTCACGGCCCGATATAACAAAGTGACGTTCGCTCGCCGTCGGTCGTGGGCTAATTAGACGGCGCGAACTTCCGACCCGCTCGTCTTCGAACATTGATTTTCCGAGTTATCGAACGAACGGTACACGCGGCTAAACGGATATGATTAGGCGGCGCGTGTGTTTAACGCCCGGGAGACGAGTCGATAAATCAGCGAGTGGGACCGTATCACTTGTTACCGGTACGGTTTGAGCGCGCGGCTAAGATAACAATAAATACGACGCGGGGCGAAATCGTCGAACTGGTGGTGATAGGGCGGGGGCGGGGAGAACGGCGCGTACTCGTCGTTATTCCGCCGGTCCGTCAGCCGTCGGAATCGTTCGAACCTCTCCCGTTTTCCCAACACCCTCGAGATAATCGCCCACGCCGGTCGCGCGGCTATTTTCGCCAACCGGCTAATCCCGGCCGTGTTTCGGCGCGTGCATATAAGTGCCCCGGGCAATCACGGCCATGGCGTACCCACGGGCGCGTTATTACACCCCACCCGGCCGCCGCGAAAACGTGTACGTAACCTCGTTATTCGTCTCGTGTTTTCAAAAGGAATAGGCTCGGCGCTGCGTTTCGATATTAAACGCGATTCGAACTCTACCGTCTCTCTCTCTATTTCGACAATTTTCAAGGGACCGTCGTTTCGCCACCTATTATTGTCGCGTCCCTAAAAACGTGTTTCGGATTAACCGAGGAACGTATTCATTTTTACAACGTCCCGTCGTTTTTGCGTTTCGCCAACACGTTTTACACGGCCCTTCGGCTCGGCGCGTCGAAATTACCCCGAACATTCAACACGGACCTGCCCCCACGGTGCGGCGTCGGCGACGGCAGCAGATGGCCCGGAGACGATCGTAAACGTGTCCATTATATTCGCACGCGGTGCCGAGTCCGAGAGTTTCACTATCGTCATTTCCGTCCGGCCGACAATGTATACGACGAGAAGACGATGTGACCTACTTCAAGACACACGGATGTGTGCGCGCGCGCGTGTATATTATTAAGCCGGAGTGTTATATCGGACGGGACTTTGATACGGAATTACGGCGAAAACGGCGGATAATAACGCGATCTATTTTCGTATGTTTACGCAGTTCGACAATGGCAGATAATACGGTCGAGCCGTGCGCGTGTTTTATATATATATATAAAAACCGTCGATTATCCGTTCTACACGTTCTAACGGACGCGTTCGGTAAAAAACGGAATGTACAAGTCGGAGGCGTACGCGCGTGGCAATGTCGCCAGAGTGGAATTTGTCGAGCATAATAAACCGCGCGGTTTCGAGAGTGCGGGGACGGACCGACGAAAAAAGTGGATTCTTTCGGAACGGAAAACGGACGGAGACTCAAAAAAAAAAACAAAAAAACAAATACGTAGGAATTACCTCGGTCCGTTGACTTTCATTCGAGGGGGAGTACTGTCGTTGTTCGAGACTCGCGGACGGATCGGCCGTACGGCGTTCGCGCGGAGGGTTAAAACCGACAAAAAGACAACGACAATAACAAATAATAAAAACCCACCCAGCGCCCCTTGTTCGTGCGCCGCCACCCGTCCGAAACAAAAACGGTGGACCGTCGACGACGGACGCGCTACAGAGAAAGTCCATAAAAGTAAGTTTCGGTGTGTCGCGAGCGAAGTATCGCGCGCGCGCGACGTCGTATACACTAGCCCGAAGAACGACGGCGGCGCGGCCGGAACCGACGACGACGCCGACCGGACGGGGCGTATAAAAAGGTCGTGTATCCGGTCCCGGTTTGACCATTTGACACCCCTCGGCGTCGCGCAGTATATTACGTAGAAATGTGCACGCGCGCGCGCGCGCGCGTGTGTGTGTAACAGTGGACAGCGTACACGCGAGTGCGTGCGTGACAATGCCTTTTCTTCCGTCCGCCTCACATATCGCCGTCGTCGGATGCTTCGAGTTCCGGTCTTGTCGGACCTCACGTCTCTTTCACTCTCTCCTCACTTTTACTCGCCGTGCCGTCGTTTTCTGCCACAGTGTTTGCGGCGGAAAGAGGTCCGGCACACACACACACACACACACGAGCGTACGCAAACAACCGACGCGTCCGTAGTTGAATTATCGTGCGGAAAACGGTTGTTTTTCCCTCACACACACACGCGCGCGCGCGTAATAAATGTTTCCATTCCTTTTCTGCGGACGTAGACGCGCACAACTGCCGGCCGTTGTCGCGCTCACTGGACGCGTCGTAAAAACGAACCCCCTACCAAAAAAAAAAAAAAATACGACGAAAAAACGCGTTTTATTACCGCAGTCGAAGACCCGGCGAGACGGCAACGTACCGTCAAACACCGAACAAACGACAAATAGCGGACGCGACGACGTAAATATTTATGTGCCCGTGTTTGTCGCGCGCCCGATAGTCTTCCGAAACTCGAAAATACGACGCCCGAACGTATCGCGTCGACGAACGAATATCTACAGAAACGTCGGCGCGCCGATTTTTCGTTAAAAGGTAACCTATCGATTGTTGTACGCGGTTCGTCGTTGGAATTGTTTTCGCTACGAAAAACATTATTCGTAATTACGAAAAATTCGGTCGGTTAAACATTTGTTCGGTATTTTTTCGTAAAAAGTGCGCCAATTTACGGAAATAAATTTTGAATCGAATAATTCGTAAGGCCGATGATTAGGCCAACAGTCGTTAACTACAGCGCTCGTGCACGCGTCTCGCCGTTCGTAAAAACAACGAACGAAAGGCGATACGTTACGAGCGCGTGGAACTATTCGTCGAAAATCACGAATTTCGCGGCAACTCGGCACACGGTAGAGTCGTTTTCCGTTTGTCCGACGCCCCGAACTACCGTACCGTTGTTAATCGTTACGAGACTCGCGTCCCATATATATATTTATGGCCTATCCGACGCTAGAACGGACGTAAAGCGCGTAAGTGGCGTAACGAATTTCACTAGGGTACGAAAATCTTATCGAAAAAACGCACACGCATGCAAATACGGCGTTCGTTAAGACGAACAAATAAAACAAACAAATCGAAATACACGCGGCCGACTAACGTCGTCAAAAAAAAAAAAAAACAAAACCATTAGCCCGGGACGATTTCGTGAACGTTCCGATCGATCTCCATATTCGCGCTCGTCCATGTCGTCGCCGTATTCGTCGTACGGCGGCGTCGTTCGCGTATGTTTCTATTTGAACGTATTCGGGCGCGCGCCCGTCGCCCGTAAATTATCGCGCGACTATTTGCTACTACTACTACTACTATTACTACTACGGCAAAACTCGTGCTTTCGAACGCGTCGTCTCACCTTTTTCATTGTTGTTGTCGTATATTCCGCTTAAGACCTCTGCAAAAGAAAAAAACCACGTGAAACATAATCGCCCCGATCGCCGACGGTAATAATAATAATAATAATAATAAGGACGACACAGGGACGACGAACGCACAAATCGTTATCGACGGCGGCAGGTACGTAATCTCGTTTAAGCGGCCGGATTCGTCGCCGAATCGTTTCGATTTTGGATGGCGTAATCGCGTGGCGCGTTTGTTTTTTCTTGTTTATTAACGACGACGGGGTAAAAGTATATCGCGTATAAACGAGCCCGCGATCGAATCCGGCACGCGTACCGAGCACGAATTCGAATCGATTATCCGCGGCGGTTAGTCACGGACCATCGGATTGTCGTCACAAGGCCCGTCGCGGAACTGGTTATTAAAACGGCGCGAAATAGTAAATTGTAAATAACGCGTATTAATAAACGTTTTTTTTTTTCTTCTTCGTTAAACGTACGCCGTGAAACGAGAAAAATCGAACGATTCTCGGACACTCGCCGTTTATTATGTATTTTACGGTACGTAAATGAATTACGCGACACGCCGCCATGTTTATTAACGAATCCGCGAATCGGGCGTTTTCGTGAGCGCACGCGCGGCGAGAAGCGAAAATGTCGGACGTCTCGGTGTCGGGAAATTCGAGTCAACGAGCACGGACGAATGTAATCGGTTAGCGCCCGCGTAACCGTAAACCGGACGAGTGTACGGGCAACGTATCCGGGGCAGGGCCAAGACGCGCGGTTACGTTAGGTTAACGTGTTTACGGACGTTACCGTGGTTAGTTGACGCGTGCCCGGTTAGGTGATGTTTGGTGTACGGAAATACGGGCCCCGTAAGTGGTAAGACAAAACCCGACCGAATCGACGGAACGCGACCGCGAACAAAATTTACGGACGTACGTAGAGGACAACTCTGTGGACGACGGGCGCGCGAAACGGCCGAAGACGACCACACCGCCGGTGGCATACGCCGAGTACGTTCCTCCGCCAATCCTCCGTAAGCATTTATCGATACGGGAAGAGGAGACTAACGACCACGGGCGCGCGTGTCGCGGTACACGGCCGTCGCGTAATCGCCGCGGCCGAGATACGGGAGAAAAGACGGCGTCGCGATAACGGGCCGTCGGGTCTTAACGCCGAGCGTGATTTATACATACTCGCCGTCCGTTTTACCGGCCCATAAAACCCCCTCCGTGCCTACCAACGCCCGAAAAAACCTTCGTCATCGAATTTTAATCGGACGCGAATTCGTTTTCGGCGAATTATCACGCGTCGGCCACGTAGTCGGACGTTTTCGCGACCGCGGACGACGACGACGCTTTTACCTACCGCCGTGATCGATTGTCAAATTTCCGCCGTATACGGACGGTCGCCTACCGTCGGGGCTATCGAGACCGAAATTTAAAGCTGTCCGATCGACTTTTCCGAAAACCTTTAATCCGTCCGTCACGATACGATTTCGCGAGACGGAATTCGAACGAAAACCGCGAAACGAAATCGAATTCAATAATAATAATGGCGGCGGCCGTTTGGTTGCGACACGTGCGACGCACGAGCGTCTAATAGGACGGTACGTTAACGTTCTTGAATAAATATTCCGGAAAACTGGTATAATAGTTCAAGGAGAATCTATACAACGCGAGAATAATAAAAAACGAGGAACGTTTTTTATATGCTAATTCCCGTGTAAATAAATTCGCTACCTGCTCGACGCTCACGAAATCGAAAAACGCGCAAACTGGTTTGCGTCGCGTTCGAAAAATGTGATTCGAGTATTTCACCGCTCTATACACGGGCGCACGCATATTTACGCCGTGCTAGTTATTTAATCGTTTGTTTCGCGCGTAATCCGTGGACGCGAGTTTGAAAAAGCGCGTAATCGACGTCGACGTAAACGCCGCGCGTCCAACGATAGTGGTGTACATTTGTGTCCACCGGACGCGGCCGCGTTGTCGTTGCGGTCCCCACGGTGATCGTATATTATCCGTATCACGGCGTATTCTTTCTTCGGAATTAAAAATAGACGAACGGCCGTAACCGAAAACTCGACGAACGGGACACGAAACGTACCTGTCCGGTGATAGGAATGGGTGGGGAAGAGGGGGCGGCGACATACGCGTATGGAGAATACGGAAACACTTCGAACACGGTCGTAAAACACTCGCCGTGGGCGACGTTATCTAGATTGTATTCTTCCTATGGGGGAAACGTTTATTCCGTATCCGAATTCGTCGACTATATATAAATTATTACGCGCACTAATATGCGGGGCACGGACGACGCGCCGTACCCGGTAGAGAATATGCGATTGTTTTCGGCCGCGTTAGTAGCCGTTACGAACGCCGCGCGTTTTAAACGACGCACGGCCAACGGATAGTCCTGCGACCCAACACGGTTCTCAATTAGAACGGGCCGAATAATGCGAAACGCGAGGATCGTATGTACATATGTACACATGTCGATCGGTTTTCGTAGCCAATCGCCCGAAACTGCGCTGGACGAATACAAATAATACGTACCGATCGCCGTTATTCCGCCGGTTTCCTAAACGATCGTACATATTTTCGTTGTCCGCGATCGATAGCACGGGATAGGGGAATACACTAAAATCTCCGTTACCCGACGGATTCACCATATACCGGTTGGCTAACTGTTACCTGGTCCGTCGTCCAACGATAAACGGTTAAACTAATTATACGGCGTGCCGATCGACGAGCGTTTTAGGGACAATCGTTTTCGGTAATCGGTCCCATTCCGGTAATTTCCGAATAACGTTCGCCGAGAAGTATACGCGTTTCTCGTGGGCGCGCGCCATCAACCGTGGTGTTCGATTATCGTTGACGACTCGACCGAACAAGTTATAGGAGCCGTACATCGTCCACGGCGACGCGACCCTACGGCTTAAACGGTACCCGGTTCGAATTCCGGATAAGTTTTCGGATTCGACCGGAGCGCGCGCGCTCGCAACTACCCGACGTAACGTCCGGGCAGGGAAACGAATCAACGGCCGACCGGGGGCGATTCGAGACGAATTTAATATTTCCACGGACATTAGCGACCGTAATCCGTAGCCGTGTTATTCGCGCGCGCGCGGGAATTCGACAGTTTCCTTATTCAACCGCCGACGAACTTTTCGCCCGTCCGTTTTCGGTGGTAACAAACCGTGAAAACGACAACTAAGGACGGTTACGCGCGTACCGGCCGCGCGGCGATCGAAAACGATATTCAAACGACACGCGCGATTTTAGGTATTCGTTTCGCAGAAGGTCACGCGAGAATTTATCAAAATACGAACCGAAGTGGTCAACGACCGGCGTGGGATATAACATTCGTGACAACGTTATGATATTGTGATTGCACTTTTATATTATTATTATTATTATTATTATTACCGCGCACGAGCGCGCGTGTATGTGTGTGTGTGTGTGTGTATGTGCGAGCGCGCGCGTATATATAAAGACATCATTGTCGTCTTGTCCGAGACACGAATACAAATTTCGATATTTTTATATATTTTATATTTATTTCGTATCGTTCCACGTATATAACATATGTTACACGCACACACGTATCAGCATTGTTTTATAACGTATAATGTTTGCGCGTGCGGGCGCGTTATTGTCGCGATAACAGACGGGCTGAAAAATCGTATGCCACCGGGAACTTGCAGCGCAGACGATGGATTTCCGCTTTGTGTACACGCACACACACACCCAGTGATAAAGTCTCTCTCTCTCTCTCTGATATAACTGCGGCGTTTTTATTATTACGATCGTCGTCGTCGTTATTATTATTTTTTTGTTTTTATAAATATACGCGAATTATAAATATATATACGGGGCGCGTTATGCAAATGCGCGAAAATTTCCAGCGCGGAAAAAGAAAACGGGACGAAAATGTATTTCCGCGACTCGGCGAGGCGTCTCCGCCGCGGTTTTCAAGGGCTCGGCGCCGCGGCCGTAAGTACCCTCTGTTTTTTATTGTCACTAGAGTGAAGCGGCGAAACGACCTTTACCCGTACCGATATATACGTCGACCCTCGGATATAAAAACAATAAATATATATACTACTTAGCGTCGCGCACCTACGGCGGTCGGGGCGTTTTTTTTTTTTAAAGGTCCGCGCGGTCGTCTGAAGAATATCACGGTATAACGTTCCCAGGGACAACGGCGTATTATCGTTATTATTATTATCTTTATTATAAGTCATTACGCGAGAACGCACTCGTGGTTATTATTTTTTACGCCGCCGTTATTTTATTTCGCGTAATTAATCGCTTTCGTACCGTTTCGTTATTATTTCGTTTAGCCCTTTTGTAGGTCATTCGCCAGCGAATTATCGGCCGGAAGATCGTTTTTGCAAAAAACCGTACTCGGTCTAAAACACGGTGTTCCACGTCGCCGCACCGAACGCGTTGGGCCGGGCCCGTAAACGCGCGCGAAACGAAAAACGGACCGAACGTCGGGCGAAACGCGCGCGACTCCACAGCCGCCCGGCGTCGTTCGTTCAAACGGTTTTCGGATTTTCGGAACGACGGCACACAACGACGCCCGTACGTGCGCGCGCGAGACGTTCACGCGCGCGCCCGCACGTCCGACGTCGCGAAATATTCCGTTTATTTTCGTTTACGTGGCCGGGGTGGCGCCGCCACACAATACCGTTCCCGCGGCGTATACGAGGAGTACGTAATTCGTTCGCGTCGCTCCTTTTTTACTGGCAACGAAACCGATTTCCAATCACGTCGGTCGAGCGCACGCGTGGTACTATTATTATTATTATTATTATTATGGTAATGGCGATTTCGTCGAACGGTCCGTTGTTTCCCCGGGTGCGTCGTCCTTGTCCCAATTACGTTACGCGCGCCCGACCGGTTGGGGTGGGGGGGGGGGTGACGCGGTCCCGGGGTCCGACACATAGAATCCGGGACCGCGCGAGTTGTTCGTAAACACGGGTTACCGGTTGGACCACCGATGGTACCGCGGTCGATACCGTACCGTTAGGTTTAACAATATATATCGGGCCGAAATTTGAGCGCGTCGTCGCCGACGATTTCGAAGCGGCGGAAAAACGAAAACAACGTTTTCGGCCAAACACGGTCGCGTTTAGTATTGCCACAGTACGATTATCGCGTTCGGCGCGTCCATTTTACTTTCTCTCCCTTACTCGCTCGCTCCGGAGACGGCACACGAACAGCTCGAATACGAACGGCCGTTATTTTTGTCGGACGGATGAATCGAAAACAGCCGTGAGAAAGGGACGCTCGGAGGAATTTCGATCCGATTCGTTACGTCCGAGTATACAATACGCGTACGTTCGTCCGAACGAGATTGTCGAAAAAAAAAAACGTTTATAGAAGTGCGCGTCGCCATTTGATCCGTTCGAGTTTACACGAAATAATATAATCGACGACACGCGCTTTCGAACCGTTTATCGAAAATACTCGCGACGTATTTTCGAACGAATATTTCGTTCGGCCCGACCAGTTCGGGCGTAACGCGCACTGTAGCAGCAAACGCGGGTCCGAGAATTTTCGCACACGCGCGCGCGGAAAACGACGGCGATTTTCGCCGAAATCATCGACGACGCGAGCGCGTATGTTCGATTGTCGGCGAATCGGACGAAAAATTGGCCGGACCGTACCGCCGATAATTTCGTAGCCGACCCGTCCCGGTTCGCCGTTCGTTCGGCCGCTCGCAATCGCGTGCCGCGCGCCCGTTGGATATGCGCCGCAACGAAACAAACACTTACCGTGACTGTTTATGTAGTTGGCTAAGTACAGGTCTAGCTCGCGGACGGACACGTTGATGTGGTAAGGGTTCACGCACAGACTGGGATGCGTGCATTCCGGCGACTTTTCCAACCGTTCCCCGTCCGTGCTCTCCAGTGGGATCGCCTTGAACAGTATGACCATGACGAGATCGAGCCGCCATACCTGAAACACCCCACGGGATCGTTATTAATATACGGCCGAATACGTTCCGGACCAAACAAATGGTGTAGAACTCGTCCGCGGCGAGAACCTAACCTAACATTCCGGTCCACCGTATTACCGTAATCGTCCCGTAAACGCCGCGTCATGGGACGTCGGTGCCCGAGCAACGTTCATTATCACGCCGTCGTTAGTGGCCCGACCGTTTCGCGTTTTTTCGTTACAACCGTTACGTTTAAATCGCCGGCGGATCGATCGCGCATTTCGCTGTTGTCCACGTAAACGGCGGCCGTATTGTAACCGCCGTGAACGGCGACGTAATCGGCCAATGGTAAGACGGTACTCGGGAGCGTTATAAAAAAAAAAAAAAAGAGACGGCGTACGCGGCCGTCGAATGGTCGCGAAAGGCACAACTGCCGACGTACGCTGAAACGCGCGACCGTGGACGATAAATTTCGATAATTGGACGCGACGGACGCGCCTCGTCGGTCAGTAAATTAGCGGGCCACCTCGGGCGCGCGTATCTGCTAAACACCGCCACCGGTACCGGTAACTCGGGTTCGTGTGGGCGAACGGGGTAAATTAACGAACGGATAGAAATCAAGACGGCGTCGTTAATTAGCCGTTTTATCGTTTTATACCGATTACGCGGATCGGGCGACACGTACCGAGAGCGTCCGTAACGAGTACGAGCCGACGTTGCCCTAACGAGATGCCTGGCGCAAGATTGACCGCCGGCCGACCGACCCGAGTACGTGTTTCGTCCGCGTTTTAATTGAACGGCCGATTGAGTGCACGGTTCCGTACGGCGGTATTCCGTCCTATTCGAACCGAGCGGACGCGTTTCTTCGCTCGACACCCGAACTCGTCGGCGACGACGCGGTGTACGAATATAAAACTATTTCGGACTTTCCGGTTTTTACGATTTCGACGATATTCGAACGCGCGTCCGGCGATAAATACGCCAAGGCCCGGCGAAGGAAATACAATTCCAGTACGTTCGCTACCGTGTTAGTCACGGGATACGATTCAGATTCGCCGGTGGTTCCATACGCACGACCCGAGATACACTTTTCTGGCACGTCCGGCAATCGTTCGGGCGTCGGTGTACGTGGCGAAATACGAAAGTCGTTTCGGGCGAATATTTAGTTCTCACCGCTGCCGTACTTTTGCCAATATTTGACCGTACTAACGCGTTCGAATAAACCGTTCGTTTCTTCGTTCGGAGCGACACTTCGCGTTCGACAATCGTCCCATGGGCCTATTGCCGAATTTCGTCAATCGCCCGACGCCCTGGGGCACACCTCTCGACACGCGCGCCGGTATACTCGCGCGGCCGGTCCGCGACGGTGTTTTTTACTACCCGAGTGTAAACACGAAACCGTAATTACGATACGGTCGCAAACGGGAAACGGCCCGTGCAAATATTAGTTGAACGAGTCCTTTTCGACGTAAGTGTCGGACGAACGATAGCGGAACGGGACCGACAGACGTACCGCGGACGAACCGTGTACAGGTCGTTTCGTCGACGATCACACGCGTACGTGCGTGTCTACATTGCGAGTTCCGCGATTACCGATTATTTCATTTCTACAAGGCCAACCGCGATTCTGCAGCCAGTTAAACGCAATCGCCACGGTCGGACACGATATTCCCCAGCCCGTCGCCACCGAGTTGTCGAATGAAAAATCGCGCGTTTGTCGCAATCGACGTTACTCGCTATTTATTATCGTCCACCGACAAGAAATACAGGAAACGCCGATACGCGTATAATCACCGCCGTATACGAATCCAAGAGGTGCCGTCTCACGCGTCGTCAACGGGCCGGCCTACAGAATGGTCCGACGTTACGGCGATTTGTTCGTTTTCACCGTCAAATTCTCGGACGATCGTAACGTTTCGTATTTCCGAATACGCTCGCGTTTATTCGCAATTCGTAGCGCCGCGCGTTTTATTCGTTCCGAAACGTTTTTCGTAAATATATCCCACGAGGAAACTTAAATGATAACTACGCGATTTTCGGTAATTTTCCTTCCGATCGTCGCTGTACCGCCAACTGTATTCTCGCCATAGGCGGAATTTACCGAATTTTTTCCCGGTAATTTACCGCGTTCGCGCGTTTCTTCGCGTATGTCGTTTACGTTAAACGTTTTCATGGCGAGAATACCTTCTCCGGTTCGCGACGGCCTTTTGAGAAGAACGTGCGCGTCGTCGGACGGGAAACCACGCCGCCCGTCGCGCACTCGAATATTAGCGGCCAATCGCTTTTCCGTATTCGAAATCGTTCGTATCCGAGGGCATTTCGGTTACCGTTCTATCTCCCAAACGGTTAACGGGCGACGATGACCGAAACGTACACATCGCCCGAAACGGACACAGCGCGGAGTTATTTACGGGCACGTCCGTGGACGACGAATCGGAACGGCAGTTGTCGAGGAGGTCCGCGACCAAAGTGCCTCAGAACCCCCGTGGAGTGGCGACGGACAAACGAATCACCGGGGGGGGGCGTTTAGGCGGAACAGAGGAAAAGTCGTTTAAAACGGGACGATATTTAAAACGCGTTGAAAAACGGTCCACCGATCGCCAAAACTATAAGTCCGTTACGAACGGACTGTGCGATCGGTATGTGAGATTGTGTGTGTGTGTGTGTGTGTGGGTGGGTGCGTACGTGCGCGTGCGCGCGTGTGTGAGAACGGAACCCGTCGGCGGGCGCACGTGAACCGAATGCGGACGAGTGCGTCTATATACGGGGAAAAAATGACGATGACGTGTGGGAAATATGAGCGCCCGTCGTCGTCCGTTTTAATCGGATGCACACGCGTTGTCTTTCGGTAAACACGTACGCGCCACAATATTATAGTAATAACGTTATTCGGAATCGATCGTAACGTTCGCGAAACGAACACGCTACTTTACCGGTAATGTCCGACGGCCGGGGCCGAACCCGAACGCTGTCCGAAGGGGCTTTTGGGGCTGGGGTGGTCTGTGTTCGAATCGCGGAGAATAATAAGCGACGAACGGAAACGTCGGCGGTTAAATTAGCGAAAGTAACGCCGGCCCGACGCTTTACGTTACCGACAATTCGTATTTGTTACGCGCCATTTTACCATCTAAAACGGTAACGTTTTCGTACGCGGCGTACGGGCGAACAAACCCCGGACTCCGAAATCCACGACGATATCGACGAAATTGCCGAACACGTTTAAACGGTAATTGGTTCGAAACGCAAAGGTCGTACGAACGTACGCGTAGGAAATACCGACAATTCGATCATAGCCGGTAGTCGATTTGGGTTATCCAACGAGCTGATCGAGCGGAAAAAAAACTCTGTCGAGTTAAAACGTTCGATGTAGCGTCGCGGAAAACGAGACGCGGAGACCTGCCGCGTCTTATAAACGACCGTGTTTACGTTTACCGGACGGTTACCGCATTACCGGTTACCGACGATATCGTTTACTTGATTGAACGGACGTTTTCGTCAACGGCTCGGCAAGTTTACGAGTGAACGGTCGTACGTGTTGTTGTCACAAGTACCACGATATATCGAATACCGTACGATATTTCCAGTACGTCGGGAACAGGTTTCGTTGCCGAAGCGTTTCCCGCGTATTAAATCTTCGACGCGCTCCTCGTTTTTACTTACGTACACGGTATGGGCGGCGGAATGACAATTCGCTCCCATATTGAAACGATCCGTCGCGCCGTTCTTCTGGTGACGGCCGTTTGACAAAGGCCGTTTGGGAGGGTCGGACGCGATAAATCGACGTTAAAATGTCGCTCCCGTGACGCCTATATCACTTGGCGCGCTCGCGACGTTCGCCGTAATCGTATATACACACGCGCATATATATCTTGTCGCGTCCGTTCCGACGTCTCCTCCAGCGAGGACCACACAAATCTACGGGCGCCGACACATATTGTATCGTTTCGATTAACGTTCGACGCGCCCGTCGTATATAGTATATATATATATAGCACGAAACGCTCGTTGGAAAAAAATAACGCGATATTTATTACGCTCGTATATGCGATCGAATCGATCCGCGGCCGTCCACGCGTTACACAGTACGACGGGAAACGTGTACGGATGATGGCCTTTACCGAAGTGCCCGTCACACTAGTCCGTTCTCTAGCCCGTAATTTCCATATCGTTGCGCGCCATCGAACCCGTTACGGACCAGACCGTTTCAAAATGTTTCGTCGTCGCCAAATTCGCGCCGTTACGTTCGTTCTCGAGTTCGCCTCTGGCCCGTGGTCGACTTTTCGCCCGCCCGAATTCGTCCGAGAAGTTCTCCGCTCAGTTCGAAGCGAAAAAAAAAAAAAACAATCGACCGCCTTCGTTTTTGGCGAAACGTTTCTCTTAAATTGACCGCCTTGTCCGTTACGCGTTCCCCCGCCAAAATAATTGTATTCGGTTACGTTATGTAGTTCGTCTAGCGGAATTCGCTCGATATTGTACGAGAATGGGAGTTGTACGGTAAAAGTGGTCGGCGGTAACGACAGCGTTCCGTTTCGTTTCGCGAACGATTATCGAAAGTTGTTTACGAAATAATAGGATAATAGAATAAAACGACCGGTTCGTCGAGTAATCGCCAAAACAAAAATGACGACGACCGAGACCTCGGCAACCTCCGTGATCGTTTCAATCGCGCGCGGAAGTTGGATTTGCGTCAAAAGCTAACAGACGACGCGCCGGCGGATTTCGTACCCGAAATGTCGCGTCTATTACGAACGCGTCGACGAGGCAAGAATCGATTCGTTGCCGGTATCCGATTGCGAAAATGCGTATCGATACACAATCGGTGTACGGTAATATGGTTTATTTTTCGTGTTTTATCGCGACGCCGGTGGTTCTGTTTTGTCACGAAAATCGTAACCAAGCTAACCTTTAGCCGTTACTCGTTGCCGACGGACAACGTTCGTTCCCGGGGCGAGGGGAACGCTGAACTCTAAGTTCGCCGCAGACGAAACGTCGCGTACAAGTTAACGTAGTCGCCGGTAACGATGCAGCAGTTTGTTCAGTCGATCGAAATTGAACCGAGCGAAAAAGTTACGCGTACGGGGCGGAATGGACGATCGATTTTCGTCGACCAGGGGCCGTAACGAAATAGTCGTGCGCGAATCGGTCCCGCGGTTTAGTTCTCGGTCGAATCCGTCCGGCCGAATGAACCGATTTCGGACGTCGAACGAACGAAAACCGTAATACCGATTCATTTCCGACAAATCGCGTCACTACAGGCGCGTATTAACGAATTGTGTACGGCGGGCCCGTTATGTCGCACGAAATGATCGCGCTATACGAAAACCGAGGGTTTTCTATTAATTATCCGTACGCGCGTCGCCGACGTCGGATACACCCGTTATTGGCCTAGGTCAGTCGTAAATCCGTTATCGAACGAAATTCTCGGTGTTCGAATATATGTGGTGCGACGGTAGGGAAACACACGTTGAACAAACCGTTGTCGACAGTGTCGTACGCGAAACGTTACCGTTTAAATCGCGTTTCGTTAATACGGGCGCGCGCGAACAACGCGGCCCGTTTAGAACGTAAGTTTCGCGCGTATTGGCTGAAAAAAAAAACTGATCGGTAAAAAAAGTTCCATGGTTTTCTCTTATTTCGTACTTGATTTACGATCAATTTACGTTCTACACGAAAACGCCTCGGAAGTACCGGTCCCGAATTATTATCGGCGTTCGTGTCGCACGTTCCGTCGTATATCGGTCGTCGAATCGCTATATTAGCGCATTACGTATAATGTACGTCGCGTATCGCTGTTGGTGTACAGCCGTTAATTGCCACCGTACCGGCGGGGGACGTGAAATTGTCGTTTATAAAAAGAAACTTTTTATTCGAAATCCGCGGGTCGGTAATACGCGCGTCCCGCGTAATCGTACTAACGCGTATTTACGAGTTGGGAGTTGAACGTTAACGGGAAAAGTTAACGCGTTATTTTTACGCGACCTTCGGTGGAGGAGAGTTATTCGTAACGCGCCAACGCCCGTTTTCTTCGGTTCGACCATCCGGCACCGTTGGTGGCCGGATATTTACCGGGCGGTGTGTAGTACTCCTCATTATTATTACGAAGGCGTAAACGGGACAGCCTAATTGATTCGCTAATTGGATAATCCGTAACGTTCGGCGAGAAAAAGGGAAAAGATTGGTCGAGTCGGCCGCGCGCGCCCAAGCCCCCCCCCCGGGGGGGTTAAACGGTCCGGCGCGGACGAACACGCGTTAGGAGGAAACGGATCGGCCGACGAAATTATTAACCGCCGTACGATGAACACACACAACCGATCCGACGGCGCGAATGGCGCGCCAGTTTTAGAAACGGACAAAATCGTGCGAAACGTTTTCGGCGAACGAAATCGTAGGTTAGGCGTTTTCGCGGCGATTTCGAACACGTACGCGATAATTTCCTAAACTTTCGCGTCGTCAAAATACGGACATCAAGTGTATTGACGCCGGACGTTTATTTCAGACGGACACGTCGTTGAATCGAAAACAACGAACCGCGGCGACACCCGCCGGCCCGGGAGAACGCCGACGGGCACTGAGAAACAAACCGTAACAACTAACCTTATCGGCTTGCCGGAGACAATCGATCCGCCGCATTTTGCCCTTCTGATCGGGATTGGACAGCACGCACATGGCCGGCTTTTTGCCGGTTATGCTCAACACGAAATCCTCTCTGCACTCCTGAGTTATGTCTTTCCGAAGCTTTCCTAAAAGCCGAGACGCCCATTTCTGTTTCACCTCGGGTTTTTCGTTCTGCAACATCGCGAAAATCACGGAAATCCATTATAAAACCGTACGTATATACAACCCCCGCACGTGGCCCGTCTTTACATTTATATATATATACACACGAGTAGTTTTCGGTACATTACGCTCGTTAGCCGTACGAGTAAAATAAAAACGTTTACGTGCGCGACGTTTCGGGGATAGGTAAGAACGCGTTATTCGTTTTCACGTCATTTCCGCTCAAATTTTGTTATTACTTCCTCCTACGTACACCGGTCGAGCACCGGATTCTCCGTCGGTTCCGATCTACCGAGTACGGTCGCGATTCCCGCCGGGGGCGCGCGCGCGAACTCGAATAAATTTTTTTTTTCCACCCCGCCAAAGTGTCATATCGAAAAAAGTGCCGTTTTCAACGGCCGTACGTTTTAACGCCGTAAACGGACGGCGATTAATTCGTTCGGGGGGGAAGGGGCGGGCAGGAGGGTTTCGTTTTAATGCCGAAATCCCGGGACAATTGTTTCACTCTCCTCCCCTCGCGTCCCTAAATCATCCACGCGCGTCGCGTTTCCTTCTCGTACACAGTCGTTCCGAACGCGTAACACAAATACCACGCGACCGCTCGTTTTACTAACGTCGTTACACGTTTCATATGCATAGCCTACTCCCCCCCCCGCCCTTGTGTGACCCGTTCGCGTCGTACGTACCATATATAATAATGTCCGTTCGTTCTATATATATACATTTTTTTTTTCGTTTCAGGTCCGACGCGGGCGCGCGCCTTCTCGAATATTAATCGTACGCGCGTACGTTTTATACGGACCGACGGATTCGCCGTTTTCGTTCACAAACGAATCGAAAAATACGTACGGCGAACGCGACGCGTCCGTATTTTAAATACGACGCGTAACGTACGCGGGAAAATTGGCCCGGACGTTTCGAATTCAAAGTACGTACACCGGCGGACGGGCGTACGAACGGTATAAATTACCGTACGTAACTCGCCCGGCGGGCCGTACGGTCGTCGAACGATCCCGGCGAACGTTTGGTACGCACGTTGCCGGGATGCGTTCCGATCGTACTGGCGGTCGACTCCGAAACGTTCGCGGGACGCAATCTTTGTCGCGAGGGAGTAATAATCCGCGGACTTGACGCGGGCCGAGCGGCGAGATTTGGCGCGAGGAGCTCGCGACGATATTTCGCCGGTCGGTTTTCGCGGAAATGAATACGCGCGCGAATCACGGCCCCGTGCCGTCGAAATTCCGATCGGGCGAAAATCGGTCAAAAAAAATTGTTCGTCCGTCGTAATTCACCCGAATCGTGATAACCCTTTGTTGAAAATTCGATATCGTACTTAGTGAAACAATAAAAATACGAACGGGTCGATTCGGGCGGAAAAGTGACGACGAAGGAAAACAAAATCGTACCGGACGTGACGATCGTTTGTGCGCTAACGGGAATTTCGCGGCGCCGACGAACGCGTACGGAACTTCGACGTTCCCGTTTTCGAAATTTACGCCGTCCCCGTAATATAGCCAACGGGTCCGTGTCGACGACGACGACACGGCGAATGAAAGCGCGGCGCCGCTAATTTTACGTGTAAAGTACACGGCGCGCTCGTATAATTTCGGCGTAAAACTTAATCGTCACACGCGACATAATAATAACAGTTACGATAAAAAACCGACCGTCTGGGTCGCCTGCCCGTCCCATATCCGGCGCAATTATCGCGCGCGCACCCGGCGTTGAACTTTATCCGCGACAACTCAGACGACCGCCCGGCCGTTTATTTATAATTATCATTGCCGTCGTCGTACCACGTGCGCGTATATATATATATAGAAGTTTGTAAATTCCCGTTCGAGAAATACGATAACGATTACGATTACGTTAAACGTCTTTTAAGTCCGTTCGTTAAACGATTACGGACGACGGGGAAACGTTTTACCTCGAAATTCGCTCGTTTCGAGTACCGTAACCGCGGTACGTTCGGAGCCGAGTTGTCGGTTCGACCGAGGGAGATTCCAAACACGCGCGTTTTCGCGTCCCGTTTCGCGCGCATTTGTCGTCGTCGTCGTCGTCGTCCGGTACTAACGTACTGATTGTTACGGCCGATTTGGCGACGAACGCGCGCGCCCTCTCCTCTCCTCCCATTTACACTCGTACACCTGTACGATCCGTTGTCGGGCGGCCACGACGTAACCCTCTTCGGGATCGGTGGCCGTCGCTTGACGGACGACGTAACAAATTAGGGACGCCGGCCGAGGGTGAAAACAATCGTCCCTTCGCAATTACCGCGGCGGGCACGTGCCGCGGTCGCGCGTAATAATAATAATAATAATAACGACAATAGCCGTTCGAAAATCCCCGGCGGCTGCGGCGGAGGACTCGACCGATAAACGAAACGAAAAAACGACCGTTTCTCCGTCGAGATTCGTCGCGACTAAGCCACCGCCGCCGAATGGCGCGCCCCCGCGGTATTCGAATTAACCTTTTTTCGGTCGGCCGATTTAATCGGAGTAATTATTACCGAGCGCCCGTCACGCCGAAATGTCATCGGATACGACCGCGAAATGTCACCGCTATACCACTCGGTAACCAATTCGGTTCGTTCGTTCGGTAGATTCGGTTAACAAGGACGGGAAATAGGGCCCCGTGACGCACGTGCGCCGGTCGTAAACGGGCCGGGACGAAACGTTTTTCGCCGTCGCGCACGTTCGTGTTACACAAAAGAAAGCTGACCGCCGGGCGCGCGTTTTGTTATTCACGCGGCGCGCGTTACGATACGACGACGCGTCCGTATATTATTATTATTATCGTTATTATTTTTATTATATCGTATAAATAAGACGACGACGACAGCAGCAGCAGCAGCAGCAGCAGCAGCAGAAGCAACAGCAGCAACAGCAGCAGCGACAGAAGACGACGCGCGCTCGCATTACGAATTCAATTCGGACGCGGACGGCGGACTTGCGTGCGCGACTCACGTCCGTTCGGGCTCCGTGTACTCGTAATGGTAACGACCGAGCAGCGTCGGTCATAGCGGGCCCGGGCAAGGCGGGGAATATTTATTTGTCGGACGTTCTACGTTGGCCCGGGCGTGCGGTTTTTTTCGGCCGTTATTCGTTTTCGACGTCCGCCCGCGATTTTCCGCTTGGTATTTCGTTCTCGCGCCCGGGGCCTACACCCTACGGCCAGAGTAACCCTGGGCTTTGAGGGGCGAGCCCCTTTACCCCGGCGCACCTTCTATTAGCGCTTGGCGCTACTCAAGATGCGCCGTGGCGCATGGTCGCGAAGACCATGGGTCGTCAAGATGGACCACCAGCACCGAATAATAGTGACAAAATGCGTACCCCGTTCTTGGAGCGGGACGAAGGATGTCGTTTGGCACCCGGTCCTCCACCGGGTGCGGTGGTTTTATGGCCTGCTATCTCGCGCCTGTCCCACAGCCACCACGTTACGTGCCGAAGTAGGCACCTCAGCCAATGGCGGGGTACGGCGCGCCCAGGTACACTTGGTCGACGAAGTTAATCGCCTACCTTTCCCACGAGCGCGCCGTAGGGCTCCCCGCTTCCCGTGGCACCGACTAGGTTTATAAATGGTTGATATCGGTGGATCAACCCGGGTCGCTGGCTTAGCTAGCCTCCCGGAATTTTAGCCGCCACGCCTGGCTTTCGGTGGGCCTTATCATTTCCAAAATCCAGAGATAAACCCAAAAACAA